>JZLH01S0511362.1:100292-111091 GCA_001188425.1 Eucidaris tribuloides
GGGACTAATATACAATATGTAGTGAGTGGATTAAATCGTGTGTGCTATGTGCTGATGTAAAAGAAGTGGAAATTGTTTTAGTATGGAAAGTACTCAGTAGTAGTAGTAGTAGTAATAGCAGTAGTAGTAGTAGTAGTAGCAGTAGTAGCAGTAGTAGTAGTAGTAGCAGTAGCAGAAGCAGCAGTAGTAGTAGTAGTAGTAGTAGCACAAGTAGCAGTAGTAGTAGTAGTAGTAGTAGTAGTAGCAGCAGCAGTAGTAGTAGTAGTAGTAGTACTAGTACTAGTAGTTGGTGGTGTTGTTGTTGTTGTTGTTGTTGTTGCTGTTGTTGTTGTTGTTGTTGTTGTTGTTGTTGTTGTTGTTGTTGTTGTTGTTGTTGTTGTAGCAGCAGCAGCGTCGGAAATACC
This sequence comes from Eucidaris tribuloides, assembly GCA_001188425.1. Lineage (NCBI taxonomy): Eukaryota > Metazoa > Echinodermata > Echinoidea > Cidaroida > Cidaridae > Eucidaris > Eucidaris tribuloides. Next base: position 100,697 of record JZLH01S0511362.1, read on the forward strand.
CCAGGGCGACGGGTTATTCTAAAACTAAATCTGCAAGAAAAATCATATCAATTGGTAGCAAGAGTGTGCTATCGGTTGATGAAGAAACACAGGACTTTAACGGGTTTCCAAACACCTTCATTACTTTTCTTTCGTATTGCCCTTGCATGTGTTCAAACAGGCCGCGGCCTTTTGTCATTTTTCTGTCTCTCGAATTGTCATGTACTCAAACGGGGTGCGGCCTTTTAGCTTTGCCTGTGTCGAGTAATCCGTGTGTTTATACTGGGTGCGGCCTCTTAATTTTGTCTTTCAATTCGAACATCATTGTGTTCAAACTGGGCGCCGCGGAGCTGTCTGTGAAACGCCACGTGGTGCATAAGTAGTCTGAAAAAATGGATTCGCTTCAGACATTTTTTTTTTTGGTCGTAATGGTAAAAACATTTTTGCAGAACCATCTTGGGATACTAATGAGCACCTCTTGGACCAAAAAAAGGTTTCTTGTCATCACAGTTTCAGATAAAATAGGAGCTAAATGCCTATGGGCAACAGTGTTTTAATTCACTTTTTTAGCTCCTGTCAAATTTGTATGTTTTTTATGTATGTTTGACGAATAAATTAAGAATAATAGCTTTTCCTACGTCAAAGTGGTTCTGATAAGCACCAAACTTGGGGCTACTGTTGTGATAAAATTGAGAACCTTTTGCAACTTTTTTTTTAACAGTGGCCAGTTTTCACCGTCCTGGCTCTGTCAGTAGTCACATTGTACCTATATTTTCCATTCTCAGTTGACATGTCGTACAGAAGGTCTCTTTAGAAGGTCCTGTCCATCAGATAAGTCAGGTTTCAGGATGCCGTGACTCACACAGTACTCTCCCGCTGCAACCCTCCCGGGACCGCCGGCCCGGAAGCCTCCTTCAAGGGTGGGGGAAGGGGTCGGTTTGTCATTATGCGTAATGTCTCGAAGAAATATTGCCATTAAATGTCATCTGGATCTTCTTCAAGTGACGTATCATAAAATAAGAAGCTTAAGTTGGCCTAACCTTCATGCGTTACAATAGTTGATTATCCATTTGTGTAAGATGTGACATTCTTCAAGAGACGTATCATAAATAGTTTGCTTAACACATATTTCCTTCTTTAACTTTTGTTACAATATCTGATTATACATTTGGGTAAGATGTGATCAATTTGACGAATGGGGGGGGGGGATAATGACCAGGGAAATTGCATAAAACACTCAGAGACGAAATTAGCAAGATTCTACTCAGCGAAATAGAATTTACATCGAAGTATCAGTTTCCAAGAGGGACGTTAATAAAAAAAAAAATCTTTCAAATTCAATGCTGTATTTTCCTTCAAAGATATATATTCTGTTTACATGCATGTATATAACTTAGAATCATACAAAAATTAACAGTCACAGCATATAGATTTAACACAGATATTCCATTACAAATATAGTTTGCAAACAAAAAGTGATGCCAATATTTTGGTGGTCTTGCGTTCTAGAATGACAGTTTATGGGATATGTAAGTATTTTTAAGAGATGAATTTCTGATATATAATATTATTGCAGTTCAAAAAGAAATTAACGATTATAAGGCAGTGTGGTAACAGTATTAATGCGTTGATATTATCAATGTATATCCGTAATAATTGAAGTAAATTGGTACAGCGATCAGTTCGCAAGAGAATTAATAATGCCACTAATAATAATGCTAATAATGATAATGAATAAATAATAATAATAATAATAATAATAATATATAATAATAATAATAATAATAATACTGAACCGGTTTTTTTTATAAAGTGTACATCACAATAAATATATCATGAGCTGGGGAGACAATATTCAGAAAGAGGGCACTTTGACCATCAGCAAATTCAATAATTTTTGTTATCCAACATGAATGTTTTAAGGACAGCTTTGAACTGATCAATAGTTTTTGATGATTTGCTTGGAAAATGAGTTTTGGAGAATGTCCCAAAACAAGTAACTACTTCCTGCCCCGTAATTGTATGTCTTTATTTATGATTTATGTTTAATATTACCATTGTTATTCTCTCTTTTATACCTAAATATCACTTTATCGGTTTCTTATTTGTCTTTCTGAATATTTGTTGATTTGATTATTACATCATTTAGTTAAAGACAGGGCGATGCCAGGGTACAATCTTAAAGGAGCGAAAAATCTGTCAGGGAAACTTTTGCCCGCCAAAAAAAATTCTAATGCATTTCTTGTTCGCCAATTTTTTTTTCTAGCCAAATTACAAGCCAAGCATCATCCGACAAGCGGGGGGGGGGGGGTTCAACAGGCCAACGACGACCAAAAGCATTTTTGGCCCGCCCAAAAAATAAAAAAATACCAGCCAAATGAACAACAACAGGGCGGGCGAAATTTTCGAAAAATGGTAAAATCACCGTTGATTAGAGAAAAGTGGAAAAGTGGAAAGCGTACCTTCACTCAGGAAAATACGTGTCAAATTTTCTGTAGTCATCTTATTTTCCGTGTAATATTGTATCAATTTATCATGCCTGTTCCGCTCCCCATTCCATGACTAAATTGGTATAGTTTTACACGGTTAATAAATGACTACGGAAAATAGAACACCAAGTTTTCTCTGTGTAATTATGTCGTATAGTCATGAAATTTATTTCAAAAATATCTATGACGCTGGTTATCATACATTTACATCGAACTGCGCATTACAAATCCGTCAAATCATCGCTGTTATATTTGCATCCATTAAAATAAACTTTAAAACGCCGCTTGGAGCTTGAAAAGGTCACAAAAACCGAGGTATTTATAAATACAGGTATAAATAATTATGACAAATCGTGTGTGTGTCTTACACTGAATAAATCGGATAATAGTCATAGCTGTTTGGAAAAGTTTAACATAACACGAACTTGTAGATTACTTATTCAACAGGTACAATCAAGTTACATCTATTTGTAAACAATTAAATGAATCTTGATATTTGTTTATTCTCATGTGGGTCCGTTAAACTAACCATATTGACAAACTATTTTCTATCTTTAGGACTGTAATTATATCACATCACCAGGCGGAACGGCGGAACGTATTTCGGTTTGCGGGGGCAAAGGCCCCAAAAGGGGCAACTTTGCTGTCAAAAAAGGCATGGAGCACGGCACACTATTTTCACCATCAAAATTACGTTTTTGATTGAAGCTATGCTAATTTTCCTGCCGAATATGTAAACTATAAGCTCCCAATTTTTTAAGGGCCCAATAGCTGATTATGAAAACATGAAATACAATGATCTATTCGCGCAGCGAGCGTTAGCGAGCGAGCGTTGCAGGAAATCTTGGACATTTTAAGGTAGGAAATTCGCTTTTGTTGTCTATTGTGCGCGCTTATTACAAGTCCAATTTTTGAAGTTGCAACAAAACATTTTTTGAAGGGCGATTTTCTTATTAAAGCATTGAAATGATATATATCTAACCTCCGCGCAGCCGAGCCGTACAAAGCGAGCGAGCGGTTGGGAAAATTTGAAAAAATTTTAGCGCTTGTAAAATTCGCCTTTATTTGTAGGTCTTTCTGCGCGGCTCTACAACCTACCCCATCTGCCACGCATATAACCCATGCATAAATACACTCAATGATTAGGCAGTCATGCTGTATATGTAGACAGGTGCCTCAATCCCATTTTTGCAATTGGATGGCAAAAAGTAAGCAAAAATTTCAAAAATGTTCGACGCACTCCGTGCGCAAAGTGTAGATAAGTTAACTTGCGCGCGAACGCGCGCAGAAGAAAAATGAAAATGAATATGTTAGTAGATTTGGCTGTATAAATTTAATTAATGGTTTGGTTTGTGTCTTTGCATCTGTATTTTAACGTTTCTTGCATTATACGTTTCATAAAATTTTCATTGTGTCAAAATTATTGGGCGGAATATGTTTGCCCCCAATATTTTCAATTGGGCGTGGCCGACTGCCTCCTTATGCCACCCCAGGATGACGCCCCTGTGTAGAATACGCAAGTTCTAGTTACAGAAAAGCCGGGGCATTCTTCCCAAAAGTGATTTTCTATATTTAGTTTGTGAAGATAATAAAAAGCCACCATGGATAGTTCAATTTCACGGAAGACACGTTTCATCACTGAAGAAGCAGCATAAAATGTTATCAAGATAAAAAGATTGGAGGCGCCCAATTTTATAGCCACCCGAAGGCAACTGAGCGTTAGAGGCCAAATGGCCCTTTTTGCCTCTTCGGTGCCAACAAAGTATTTTTCTTTACGACGTACCAGCATTGGCAAAAATACATAGAATATAAAACAATAACAAAGAAACAAAATCACCTTTAGTGACGAAAAGTCGCTTTATTAAAAAAAAGAACACTTAACTTTAGTATGCGTTAGGCGGCCTACAAAACCAAAAGAAGGAACATTTAACTAATACAAAATGTCACTATTTGTCTTACGCCGTTAAAAATGGGGAGGGTAGCTGGGGCCCAAGCAGTAGGGAGGCCTAATGTTGTTTTCCCAATGGGCATTAAGATGAATGCAAGTGCCCTTTTTACGGATAGGAGGGCCTTAATTTTTTGCTTCCCCATGGATTAAGATGAGAGGCCAAATGCCCTTTTACGCACAAAATCCTTAACCAAATTTACCAATTATGCCTTCTTTGTACTGTAAAAAAACATGCCCCGTCCGGGACACAAAAAAAAGAAGAAAATGCATATGAAAAAAAAAAATGAAAATCTAACATAAAAATAATCAAATAAACAAAGAGAATCATCCTTCAGGAACGAAAAACGCTAGATTAAAAAAAAAAGTGTGCCTTTTTTCAAAAAGCACATTTCATTATTGAAAAAGGGGCATTGTTTTTTCTATCCGAAATTTGGGAGTAAGTGCCCCCCTGCCCCCCCCCCCCCCGCGTTCCGCCGCCCCTGCGATCCACCTACTTATAAACGTGTTTATTTGGAGAATACACGCCGGATTTATTATTGTGCAAAAACTCGTGTGATCCAAATATATTTTCCGGGTTCAGGCACAGACACAAGAGCTCCGAAAATAGACCGTCTTTGGCCAATGCCTTTTACTAACGTTTGTGAAGGCAATTGTCATATAATGTATAGGAAGAAACTGATTGGGTCTTTTGGTCAATTCAACATACATGTAGGGTTTTCGACATACGGGACAACGAATGTGATTGATCATTAAATACTTATTGGTGAGAACTTGATGCTGATGTTGAATGCATTGGGTGTAAAAAGAGATATCCCCATAACGGAATGGCCTATTGTAACATGGTAACTTAAAACTAACTAACTAACTAACTAACTAACTAACTAAATAAATAAATAAATAAATAAATAAATAAATAAATAAATAAATAAATAAATAAATAAATAAATAAATAAATTAAAAAAAATGCAGAAACATTACAAGTTTTTACGTTGCGGCACTGGCGAAAATCTATGAGGGAGTCCAATTTATCAAGGGAGATGAATGAATAGAACCCCCCCCCCCCCCCGATGAATACGATAACATCACAAATTTTCGCCAGTGCATTGCAGTTACTGAGAAAAGATATCTATTAAAACGAGAAATCTCCCTCTCTCACTTTCTTGTTACTCTATAAAAAATAATATGCGTAAGCATATAAAACGGATATATCAAATAATACTACAGATGTATAAACCCCGTCACGGGTTATAAACACCGTATTATTATAAACTCTTTCTTGCCATTCTTGGAATACACAAAAAAATTGTTTTAAGAAATCATTTAAAACAATCATTCAAAGTATCATAGCACAATGATTCCTTCGTTAGACAAGAATAATATGTGTATTGAGCTTGTTAGATAATTTCCTGAACCATGAAGGTATAATAAAGACCACAAACTCAAAGTGATGTTTTCAATGTAAAACAAACTTGTCTGTGGCAGACAAACTGTTAAATTATATGATTATTCATTTGGTTCATGACATTATTCCATACAACGTACGTCATTTTGTTCACAAGATCCCAAAATACAGCGGAAGAGCCGTAAATAGAGACAGTATTTAATAAACTCTATGAGTAACTATTTTGCTAGTTTGTTTACAATTTGCTCGTGTTCACATCAATGTCAGAGAGCTTGTGGAATGAGGTGAAAAAAAAACACTGGGTATGTCTTCATGTAAGAATTAAGATATGTTGTTCACGTCACATGCATATTGGGATGCGGTTCTTTCGTCGTTTAAAAATAGTTGATCTCAAGATAGTGCCTCACTAAAAATGACCTTTATAATATCACATCTGCATGATCATAAGTCCGAAATGCTGGCTTATTACAGGTAGACCTACTGACGTTAATTCACTTGTATTTATGTGTGTGAGTCTGTGGGATACACCCAGAAGAGGCTTGTCTTGGAAGGGGTCACACGTTCATGTATTACTTCCGGTTTGAGAAAGAAGAAGAACTTTATCTATTAAAGGTAAAGGCAAGTGACATACGACAGATGATCTTTATCCAATATAAATGCTGCATATCATACACAAAACTTGTCTTTCCGGGATGAAGAAATTATCTTTGTTAAAAAACATGACCCCATGTAAATGTTACATCACCCCCAAATACTTCCACATTTAAAAGTATTCGATGAGTGACAACACATTCTCACTGATATACCCAACCTTTAACTCAGCTTGATATATACTGTTAAATTCAGCTGGCATAAAGGTTAAATGCAAAATTTTAAAGTGTTAAATGTTAATATCGCGTTAAATGGATTTTAGAGTGATGTATATTGAGCTGTCTGTTTTTGTTTGTTTGTGAATTTCCTTGAATGCTCAACGTACTTTTTTTTCTTTTCTTTCGTTCGTTTGTGTGTGTGTGTTTTGTATTTTTTTTTCGTTGTTCGTATAAAAAATTACTGTTATACAAGTACAAAAAAGGCCGTTTCCTTTATTATAAATGATACATGTATGCAAGTGTCAGTGATGGGGAAATTGTATTTATTTTTTATTATTCCTTTGTGGATTTCCTTTAATGTTTTGCTTTTCTCTTTGTATTTGATTTCCCTTCATCGGTTTCTAAGTGTGTGTTTTATATCATTCAATTGTTCATCGGCTATACAAAATGTTACATCTACAACCGCTTTCGTGATCATAAATGATAAACATAATGCCTAAATAGCATACGTTATAATATTCTGAGCAATGAAAACTAGCAACGGTGATTTAGAAATTGTGATTTAGTGGTAAATGTTTCGACAATACTGCAGATCCAAGTAAAAAAAAAATCCCAATCAATTATAGATAGGCCAGATTTCTTGGAGATTTCTGCCATGTCCTGAGTTTAAAAAAAGAAACAATGATTGACTAAATTTTGCAAGTTATCAATAATGCTTCAACGACTTGCCGATACTAAAAATCACATGAGTATCTCTTAGAATTTGCTTTAATGTTCTGCATGAGCAATGAAAAAAAAAGATTTAGAAATCTGGTAATGGAGCAGTTAATATTTACACATTATTACAGATCTAATTGAAAATCCACGTAAATCATAAGCAGGTCCAATCTTTCCTATTTGCTTTGTGATACTTGCGGTTTCGATCTTTACTTCAAACGGTGTCATCTATAGTCTAACATTTTTATGATATTGCAGATATCGTTTGAAGTAATTGGAGTGTCAATTATTAACCATTTGCTTCTCAGGAGCCGAAAAGGCACATGTATCAAGAAACAAAAGGGGTTCTCACTGACCTGTGCTTTACTGACTTATGGGTTTATTACTTGTGTCATTTGCATTCATACATATTTGTGATAATTACGTTTGTGTATTATGAAAATATCATGTGTGTTAGAAACTGGCCAATCGACTATTACGGGACTGTTAATGGCACTGTTTAACTATATTTTCATTTGTTTTTTTAATTCTGAGCTGTATGGCCAATATGCTATCAATGTCTCTAGAGTGTTGTAAAAATGAAGCCCTGAAACTAAACTGCACTTCAGAACGATCATAAAGTAATTTAATGCGAAAATCTATATACAGGGAGCACACATAATATTTCCCTATTTACCGTAGTGTTACGATACACCACTCAGATGACGTTTGCTATATCTAGGAGATATTCAATTATTGATATCTTGATAGGGAACAGCTGAATATTCAAATAATTTGTATTATTGGGTGTTTCATGTATTCATCCATTTGAACGTCAATTGTAAAGCCCATACATCAAAGTTATACTTTTATTACTGAGTACCCATAATGTTAAACAATGGCATTGAATGAATGAATGAATGAATGAATGAATGAATGAATGAATGGACAGTGGCGTATCTAGCGGGGGGCAAGGGGGGCACGTGCCCCGGGCGCCACTTTCAGGGGGCGAAAAAAGGGCAAAAGTTAGAGAAGAAAAACAAGGGAAAATAAAGAAAAAGGGAAGAAACGGGGAGAAAAACATTGAAATATTAATTTCAGGAATATCCTCAGAAGCTACCGGCGAAAAAAAGTTAGAAAGGGCGAGATTTCGACACTATTCCAAGGTAGCAGCTGCTGGAAGGGGCGCGATTTCAGTGCTTGTCCCTTGTTTCAGATTTTGGAAGGGGCGCAATTTTGCACTTGCCCCGGGCGCTGCATTCCCTAGATACGCTACTGTGAATGAATGAATGAATGAATGAATGAATATCGGTAGAAACTATCATGAAAATATGCTCTCTAAAAATAACGAGTGAATATATTCACTCTTTGAGGAGTGAATTTTAAAAAAGGGTGAATTAAAAGTGAATTTGGAGTGAAAATGTGTGTTTTTCACTCATTTTGGAGTGACCTCAGGGATCACTCGAAATCTCCAAGTGATCCCTGAGGTCACTCCAAAATGAGTGAAAAACACACATTTTCACTCCAAAATCACTCTTAATTCACTCTTTTTTTCAATTCACTCCTCAAAGAGTGAATAGTTTCACTTTTTTTAGAGAATGCAGTCCCATTATACAGCATTGATATGGAAAGCGAATACCTAAGCAATTTTCGTAAGAGGATATATGGTCACGTGATTCGAATTGAAATCACGTAACCATGGTAACGTAATCATGGCAAGAGGGAAACAAATGACGTCACTGACGCGAATGATTGCACCATTGACCTATCCAATTATGATATAGAAATAAATGTGTTTAAAATCGATCGCTCGACACTGGTCGGGATTTGTCCAATTTAAGAATTGCTAAGCAATTACAAAGGCTGTTCATCCGATCAACTTTCCTCATTCATTGTATCTTCCAGTTTCATTAAAGTATGCCGTTCTTCCTTACATTAACCTTCCCCCACCACTTTTACTTCCCAGTGTTATTACTTTATTAAACATGTATATATTTTCTTCCCCCTCCCCCCACGTATACATCCTTGTTTATCTTTTTCCTCTTCATTGTATCTTCCCTCCTGCCCCTTCCTTCTCTTCTTCTTCTTCTTCTTCTTCTTCTTCTTCTTCTTCTTCTTCTTCTTCTTCTTCTTCTTTCTTCTTCTTCTTCTTCTTCTTCTTCTTTCCTTTTTCTTCTTCTTCTTCTTCTTCTTCTTCTTTTTCTTCTTCTTCTTCTTCTTCTTCTTCTTTCTTTCTTCTTCTTCTTCTTCTTCTTCTTCTTCTTATTTTTCTTAATCACATTTATTTTCCTGTTCCTCTTTCTTCCTGTTCATCTTGTAAAGCGAAAATTAAGCTATGGATACATGTATATATGCACAAACCGCACAAAATGCACAAAATGCACAAGTCTATATTCACAATTTTATTTCAACAGAGTTCAAAGAAGAAGTGGTACTCACTCAACTCGGATGCCTTTCTTGCTTTCAAATCATCGGAAGATGCCAAAATTAAAGATGTGAGTACTCAATACAGATAAGAAACATGGAGAAGCTTAAAAGATTTTGCCAGGTAATCCGAAAATAGCGTCCGTTGTTAATGATTTGGTTAGTGTAGACTGACTGACGTTTCAAACAGCTTTCGTAAATTTTGTCAACTATCAATAAGAAATTGCACCACATGATGTTTATTACTCACTTTATTGTCCAATCTGGGGTGGATTTAGGAGCCTGGGAGGGATTCCCTCCCATCTTTTGCAGAAAAAAAGAAAGGAAAATAGAGGAACTAATTAACATTTAAAGTAGAGCCTTTTTTGTACACCTTCTAATTTGTTTGTGTCTAAAAGAAATGAGTGAAAATGTTTTGGGGTGACCTCAGGCATCACTCAAAGATCCCGGGTAATCCCTCCAACATGAGTGAAAACACACATGTTCACTTTAAATTCACTCTTTTCGATAATTCACTCCTGAAAGAGTGGACATTTTCACCCATTTTTTTAAAAGAGAGTTATTAATATTTTTTCGCTCCCTCTCTCCAAAATGTCAATGCCCTAAAACATGCAAGTTGCACCTGTATGACCCTAATTCATTTATCGG
>JZLH01S0511429.1:0-25457 GCA_001188425.1 Eucidaris tribuloides
TCTTACATGGAAGCATTAGTTCTTATTAGTACTATATCTTACAATATACATATATATACACATATATATACATGTATATATACATGTATATATATATTTCATATTATATATACATATATATTTCGTATTATATATACACACACATACATTTTATATTACACTGTACATATATATATTTCATATTATATACATTTATATTTCATATTATATATACACATATTTCATATTATATAGACATATATATTTCATATTCTAGATATATATATGTATATATGTATATTTGTATATATATCTATACCTATATTGTCAACTGTGGAATGAGTCATTATTTTCATTTTAGACATCTTCATTTGATGTTTCTGTTAGCTCCGACCAAACACATTTACAGGAAATATTGGTGTCACTCATTCATCCAACCATCGAGGTAGATGATCTAACTTAAATTATATAATTTGAAACACGTTTTTCTTCAAAGCGAAATACGAACAAGGGATCATTACCCATACTATTTGCTCCTACTATATACATGCAATTTAACGCTTGTTATCATGCACAATATTGTGTAAACATCGTTTATTAATTGCATTCATCCCTGCTCCACAACAACCACTTCGCTTTTTCAGGCTCTGTGGGAAGAACTTGAGAGCGGAAGGAGCAAGTGGTATTTCTGACACGCTTTGCACAATGGATTGTTCCTTTGAGGTGACCATAAACCATAACAGACCTCTTTCCGATTGTGGAGATTGTGAGGACCCGACCTTGGGACTTGAGAAACAAGCCGCTGCCTTCCAGCCTTTATTATTCATAATTATTCCAACAAGAAGCTTACACGCAGGGCTAAAAGAAAAATTGCCCAGGTCTTCCCCTCCTTACGAAGCTCATAGCTTTCCTAGTAGTCTCCGCCCAAGACCGTACTTTGTAAAGTAGATTTCAAAGCATTTTTCTGGATTCAAACTTTACAATTAGCTTACTTTTATATATCGTTGCTCAGGTGACAGAATATCTTTAAAATGTTAAACTTTTAGCTGAGCCAATAAACATGACTGCCTTAACTCTGTGACAAATTTGATACACCCGGCGACAGTGGCTCAATGCTTTTAGATTTGGGATTTGGAAAAAAAATAAAATGTGGCTCCTTATAGCTACAAGATTACTTCGAAACCGTTTATTTTCACCAAGAAGTGTGATACAAGGTTTTGTCACCCAGCAAACGATATTATTATATAGCATCTCCAGCAATACTGAAAAGAGAAAATTGAACATTATGAAGGGAACATTGTGTTCCAGTTAATGTCAAATTATTGACACTTCCGCTTAATCCGACAGAAAAAATAGACCAAAGGATTCTGTCACGACAAATTGAGTGCACAGTACCATCCACCTTGAACGAACTACCTGCTATTGACACTATTATACTATACATGAAACACTTCGGCAACCGGCTAAAGCAGTTTCTCCGACTAATCTTCGCACAATCTGCCCACCAACCAGTTGTGTCTATTATGAGACAACCTCACTGCCTTTGCGTAATTGTTTGAATCGCAGAAAGCGGAAGAAATTCATCATCGAACAACGCCGTCGTCGGAAACACCTGTTACGCCAAAAAAACTCGGGTTATGATTGAGAGCACAGTTCTCTAGAACACATCACTTTTCACCATAATCAAATGCATACCGAAGAGAGCCGCCTTGTCCAACGTCGTGTACAGTGCCTCCATACACATTATCACCGAAAACAGACTCTGTGTAGTCAACTTTGAACTTTGCCAATAAGGAAAATATTGGATGGATGTTTGATCCACAGGACAACTACAGGAAACATGAGGAGACAGTTAAAGGGCGTGTTTCATCCGACAATTCACTGTCACCACAACTAACTTACTCGCATATGTAAAGTGCCTTACAGTATCTCCCAAAATCTATGGTTGTTAAACTTTTAATAAAAAATCTCTATTTTGAACAAAATATATAAAATATTTTAATAATGATCAAAGAAAGACAGTAAACATTTCTCTGCTACGTGAATGTGTCAGTCGTTGGTCAAAATAATCAGCATATAGATCTGAGAACGGGCGAGCTAATTTGTTCCCTGTTTGTCACATAATTACAAGTGTTATCCTTTCATCATGGTGGAGATTATATGTCTACACATATATAAATATAGATAGATGGATAGATAGATAGATAGATAGATAGATAGATAGATAGATAGATGGATGGATAAATAAATAGATAGATAGATAGATAGATAGATAGATAGATAGATAGATAGATGGATATATAGGATACAAAGGAAGGGTTGATAGATCCACAGATAAATCGACGCATGTTAAAAGACGAAGAGGATTTGATAGCCAGTGGGTGGATGGAATTTTGTTTATGGGTGGAAAGGAATGAATGGAGGGATTACGAATTACGTAAAAAAAAAAAAAAAAAGAGGAGGAGAAGGAGAGGGGCTATACATGGATAAGAGGTTTTGAGGGGGTGTCTTTATCCAGCTCAGTTCCTATGTGGAAATTACTGATCAGGTGAATTTTGTTTTAATTAGAAATGATTCGTTATTCCAAAGGTGTTTTCTGATGGACGTTATTATGTTAAACATGACTAGTTACTAAACGGTGGGTATCAGAGTTAATGGATAAAATAGAATAACTGATTGTGGCCTTGTTCAAAGGACCTATGAAAATCTCACTAGCAATCGCGTTAGCGTTTAGCAGTCTGTAGCACCGTCGACACGTAACTTAATTATGTCATCATCCTAGTTATACACACTAACGTTACTCTCATGATATGCACCTTCCCCAGGACGAATAGGTGGAGAAAAGCCTTGAAAACAATGACCTCATGTCCGTCCGGCGGGAGACAGCCCAAGAGTACACGATTAGCGGGTATAATTGATGGGTGGTCAGTTTGATTTACATTACGTAATGCTGCCGTGACCTGAAACAAGGACACGGTGTGATTTATGCTCGCCACTTAATGACAGACAATTATGTGCTCGCGTCAAGATCGTCGCGTGGCACTTCGTGACAGATCGACCACAATCTTATCGAGTCCGGGGGGGGGGGGGTTCGACCGATGGACAGTTGGTTAGAAGAGTACGTCTACCGCATAACTCACAGCAGGAACGATCCAACCTGGGTGTTTCGTAATCAGTACGGTTTGTGCCTCATGTGGAGCAAGGACAGTCTTCGCCCCTGGTTTTACAACTGCCGTAAGCCGAGCACGTGCGCAATGGATATCGCGTACGGTACTCATCCAGGCGCGCGTAAGACCAGTAGCTTAGTAACGAGATAACCTCACAGCCACAGCAAACATAACGGACAACATAGACAGCATGTTATCACACGCGGTGTTGCTCTCAGTAGGCCGTAGGACATGGGCGAAATGACTAAAAGTTAATAGGAAGACCTCTCAGTTTAAAAGCCCAGTAAAGTATATGTTCGATAGGAACCACTGTCATGGCGATTTGTTAAATAAACTTTATAATATCAATAGAGTAGTGCTGCAATTCTAGCTGAAATTGCGGCCATTCTTGCGTCTTAATAAATGGACTTTTTATATCACACAATCTAAAAAGTCCCTGTACAGATTATAGAGTAATGATGTAACGCCACATCTTCAAGTCAACTGTCGATATACAGTTATCGAGCAGTGTATTCTGAACCCACGTTTATTCGTCTCAAATCTTGAATGTTGTTATGTTACATTATTATCTAATTAAAGACGCTATATAACACTGTGGAAGACACGTTTAAAAAAATGTCGAACTTTGCTATCTGACATATCTGACAGTGTTTGAATGGACAAATAAACACCTTAGAACGCAAAAGTTTGGACAGTAATGCTGTCACTAGTACAATATGTGCAGATACAAATTGGCACATTAATTTCCTATCGGGCGATAGGAAATTCTGCAACACAGCAGTCTATGGGGGAAAGCTGGAATGGTCTCTCCATGATTTTTACTTTTTTAAAGCACTTACAGATCGTTTTAAACTGCAATCTTTTCAGGGCTTAATTTTTAGACCATGTCAGAGACACTGGTAGCATGGGGAATCATGCAGCTCAGATTTTTTAAACTGAAAACACTGTTATACAGTGCCTTTGATACATGACTTGAAACGTGTGCATTATCGAACATTATTGTTATAATGCATATTGTTGTGAACACAATTTTACCGGACGTGCAGAGAGTCAGAGTAGAAAATAAATGAAAGGCTTTGTTTGAGAGCCCGACGGTTTCTGTTAAAAAATGGCCATCTTATGATGGTATTCAGAACATTTCTCTGTACATAATATACATTGTTTAACGTTATGGAAACCGAGCTTAAAAGATTGTAAAACTTTAAAGGTAAATGACATGATTGGGGGTAGTCCTCATCTTGAGCTGAAACTATTCTAGAATCAAGTAAACCATACAAGGATTCTCCTGTGAAAATCTTGTAGTCAAACGTTGATTCATTCTAAAATATACAATGTCAATATCACTCGTAGCAGGGAAACCTGTTGTGTGGCTCTCTATGGGGCTTATTTTTATCGTGCCCGGATAAAAATAAAATACTCCTATGTTTATGCTTGATTCTCCTTAAGTAAACAAATTACAGACAAATCCTCCCAGGTGGGAGATCCACTCCTGCTAGTGTATAGTTGGTATATATTTCAACTCATTTGGTTCTTGAGGCATTTTCAAGTGTTCCCAATCATGTCACTAACCTTTAATATCGACCTAGATAACAGTGTTTGAAACACCCAAGAGCACAGAAATCTACATGTGGATAGTTATGCTGTCGCTAATAAGATGTACGTGAATTAATATCATGTTGACAGCAATGCTATAGCACACTACTCCATGGGGGGAACTGGAATAGTCGCTCATTTCACCTTTTAGAAGCACTTAATGATCGTTTTGAACTACAACTTTTTCAGTGCTTCATGTTTAGACCTTGTCAGAGACATTGGTAGGAGGGAAATCATGTAGTCCAGATTTCTTAAAACTGGAAAACATTGATACACGATGTCTTTAATACCATGTATTTTATCATAGTATTAGTTTTATTTTTTCACCACCAATAACATTGTTACTGCTGAACACACACAAAATTAAAATAATAAAAATACGAAAAATAAGGATAAATAGCATTATTAAACACACGTGAAAGCAAATTTCATGAATCAATATGTTTGAATTAACATGAATTGTAATCGTTAACTCAATTTGCACTTCCTTACTAAAAATTTTACCTTTACCTACAACCATGTACCTAAGGCAAAGTCCCATCGTGCGTCTGATATTGAATTAAGCGAGTCTTGATTGAATTTACCCACAAATTAGTACAGGTTATTTCCCTCTAACTCGATCAAGTATAACATAATTTCCAGGATTATTGCTAACTGAAGAGAAACTAGTTTCTAATACGATGTGAAAATCTTCCAGGGCAGACTGAGCCCATAAGGCACCGAGCGGTCTGGCCGTGGTGTCGTGGCTTCTCAAACCTCCGCAAATTTCAGGAAATTTAAAGTGAGCACCGCGAGATGACGCAGGCGCGGATTACCCTGGACGAATCCAGCCCCGTTTCCTCCCGCCTAGTGAACCCGCCCTGAGACAGGCAAGCACAGGGTCTACGTACATGAACTCCCTTAGTCCCATCCATGCATTCTACTGAGAACACCGAGTCAGCTACTAGTGAACTGCTCCAGGCGAGTGAACCACAAGGATGGTATCCCCCACCCTCCTTCCCAGTTGAACAGTTCCTCAAATTGTAAGTCAGAGTTATTTTTTTTAATACTTGACATTTGGCCCCATGGAAGACCAGTTGCAACAATAATCGTTGCAGCTGAATATGGGCTACCAGCTCTATCTTTTGATTATCTGCATTTTGTATTATACTTTGTGTAATTCTGTTTACACAGAAATAAAACCAACCAAACCAACCATATTTGTACTTAAAACGCAATTTTATGTTTTAAGTTTCGAGAGAAGACAAAAACTGAAACTACTTAAGTATAGACATATTACACCTTCCAACGTATCGTGACATGCTGTCGCCCAGTGCATGATACCATAGGCCTTTATTCTGACGGATTTGTTTCATTTAGCAAACATTTGAATTCACATTCTAGTTCCAAATGTGACAAGAGTGAATACACTGCCGAATAACTGTTACATAAATATGAAAGGGCATAACTTTGAACTCGTGTCAAATCTGGCAGAAATGTGTACTTGGAGAAAGTTGACTTGTCCCCCATATATCCTAATTGAGTTACGGTTAAAGATAAACACTTCATGTGCTTATACCTGTGCAGTTAATGAAAATACCACACAATTTCCCGTTTAATTACAGAGAATTAAGATTGCGTACAGTTTAATAGAGGCAACACATTGCACATAATCAAGGAAAAGTGATAAATCATGGTAATAAGTGCACGCATGAATGAAATGCTAATTGATCCATATCCACGACTTGAATATCCGCCGATATAGTAAGATAAACTAGTTTCTAAAATATACCCAAACACCTATTTGTAGCAATCAACACGTCGCTCTTTTTTCTAAACTTCATTTACAACCGCAGCTTGCATCTTAAAGGTTGGTGAACCCGCTTGATCTCAATGGCGCTACTAAATACCAATAATTACATGCTGTTAAGAATACATGTACATGTATTTCACATTAAATAATATATTTACACATTGCGAATTGCGTTTCTTCTCCTGAGCTCGTAATACAGTCATTTAGTAGAACCCCTTATCGTATTTTCTCTCCTTTTTGTACTTTTTATATCTGACTTCCGAAGTAACCTCACACCCGTTTCCCCCAATAAAATGTCCCCTTCCTCTGTCAACTTCTAAAAGAGAGCTACAGTGTTGTGAACATTTTCTTGGCTAACACAGATTTTGCTTCACAATGGTTGACAAACAACCGTGATTTCACTGTTGATTTGACGACGTTGTCTCTTTGAATAAATACATGAGGCGCCTACAACCCTTCTTACTCCAGGAGACGAAAATATCACAGGGCGAGTGCAAAACATGTATACTCAGTTATAAATCTATATCCTCTAAGCTATGAGCTTGAAACATCACACATAAATTGTAAGGAGGTAATTGATTCATTGTATCATGAAAGCCTAATTCATGGATTCTTCAACGTTCGATATTTTTCTCTCTTTTTTCTTTCTCTCAAGGGCATCAGCAGCTCCTCAAAGGTGTATAAGAACTATTAAGACTATTAAGAGGGAGAAGAGCGATAGAACAGCGGTTTATCTCCCTTCAACGATAGGGAATTATGCCTCAAGAATATTTTGTTGATACTTAAGTTCTTTCTCCTGAATCGTCCAAAATTTCCAAGACTAAGTGTTTTTTCACAAAAACGCAGTATGTGAAGCCATTTTTGGATTTCATGAGATGACTAAAGTAAAAACTAAAATACTTTGAGCGCAATAAGAATTAAATATTTCTTTTTAAATCCACCAAAAATCATAAAACAAGTATTAAATTAAAGTAATTACAAAAACAACACATAAAACTGATAAATTTTGATCTAATGTCACTTATCATTAAATTAACATCAGAATTGTCAGTTACAAGTCTAATAACGCGCGTAACCACCACGTGACTCAACAACAGCTCTGAATATCGCCATTTTTAAACACAGGTTTTAGGGTCGAGTCGGATGCAAAAAAAATGCTCAGCATTCCTGAAATACTTAGATTATAATTGTTTCACCTGGGGTGAGCAATATTAATCCCAGATGTACCGTTCACGGAAAATGGCAACTCCTAAAATGTCTCTAAAATATTCCATAATTATGAGCATGAGTGTATTAATTTTATCTTCTATCATAGTCAACAGAGCTTAAAGTGTGAAACAAGATGGAGGGTGAGCTTCTTATATTTAAAGTTCTGATCCCAAAGTGAGTGCATGGGACAAAAATACGATGTCCCCTCACTTTTGAATGGGGTATCCCCTCCTGTTAACACCCTTGCTTCCCGTATATAAGTTTAAGTTTAGTTTTAAAAAATGGGATACACGGTCAATTTTACTTCACCCAAACTGCCCCTTGAGGACAGTCGAAGTATCTAGAAAAGTCTGATCTGGAAAATATAGGATGATACCTAACAAACAAGTTTCCTTAGCTACATAACTACAATAGCTTACTTTCAATACAAATATACTGGTAAAAATGAACGAGCAGTAATTCTATAGCAGTCACGTGTCATTAACATTCCATGCAACCACTTATATCCTTGAAATGTTGGTGAAAATGCTGTCCACAGTTTGCACACCTTGTGGGAAGATATTTCACGCATTTGCACTATTTTCACCCTTATTTTGTGTACACTGTCTCCACACGGTATTAGTAGCAAAGTACACACATTTAGGTAAATTCAAATCCATATGGATAAAACGTCAGTTACACGTATGTACATAATTTTGACATACTTTCTAGGAGTGTCTCTGCAAATTTGGTACTGTACAAACTGTAACATAACATTAAATACCATTCTGTGACATTCAATTTCTGTTATGACTGTTCGTTTAATCCTTTGGCTGCTGTATTTCCACCAAAATCCCTGGATTTAAGTGCTCCACCGACCATAGCACAGAAATGGGACGGAAAGTTCAGCAAGAACTACTGGTCAATCTTTTGCCAAGATGTTGGTAAGACCACACAGTTTCCTTCAGAGCAAATCCAGATTGTATCCTCCGATTTAGGTGAAAGATCGTGACACAGAAAACGTGCTCATGCGATGTGATGGTGACATGTTTTTTTTATTTACTAACAGTTCCATGACAACGACTGCTCGTCCTTTCATCCTTCGCAGTACTTTCCCCTATCATTATGTTAAAGGTCGGGATCAGGATTTGCACGCCAAAAACGACTAAATGAATGAAATCAGCTAAAATCATTCACACTGTGAAGATTAGCATAAAATAAAACAACTTTTCCTTTGGGAGAATGCGTAGATTTGGTGAAAATATGAACGGTTAAACTTCAAAATTTGTAAAGTGACGGCCCGTGTTTTACAATTCCGTTAGTTCTAAATTTGTCTGATCGGTCGCTAGCCGAAGGTCACGCAGAGTTCAACAGTTTGGATATACAGTTTTAGCGTACGTAGTCAGCCACTGACCGCAGCGATCAGCTGGTCATGCGAACGTACACGTAACCGTGTTCTGTAATTTGAGCAAAATTCAAACTTACGGAAAGAACAATATTCTGGTAGCATATCGTTGACACTTTTTTCTCATAAAACAACAAGTTCATGACAACAAGCTCAAACTTTCAACACACCATTTGTAAGTTCTTAAATATCGTTTGGTAATGATAATGAAATGAAGTGATAGACTTGCACATCCTGAACCCAAACTTTAGGAAGATTAGAAGAAGTGCAGATTTCTCTCGTATCACGCCCTGGGTCAGGTCTCGGGGCGATTGATGACCGTTACGTCACAATCTTTAACTTCGCCTACAACCCTTCTGAGGGGATCTCCCTTTTCACGCGTAATAAATGACTGGGTTATCAGTTAATATCATACGTGACGAAAGTTCAAACGAGTGGAATACACATCTCCGCTTGTAACTGATATGAAACAATAATGAGCTTACGATTTCAATGATTTGCTCTTAACTTTGTCAGTACCATTTAAGGACAGGCAAAGTACATGGAGTTTTGTTACGATAGTATTGAGGGGGTTACTATTTCACAAAGACGAAAAGCAACAGAAAGGGTACTTGAAAATAATTCGCAGCATCAAACAACACGTCAACAACATAATGTACGTGGGAAGTCAAAAGAAGAGAATATGTCCTTAATAAGTCTTGTGCTGTTTTTCTAACATTCCCTTGACATGTAGGGTTAATGATTATTATTTTTCAACTTGCCATTTTGATTAGTATCACAATATTTTTTTCCACACTATCTAATATGGAGGAAAACTTAAGTGACACATAAGCCTATATTTAATACCAACCGATTGAGCTCCTGAAAGAAGGTTTATACGAACGAAATATAGATACACATTTAATAACGTAGTGTGCACAATGACCTGTTATGCAGAATCTGGGTGGCCTGATGTTGGTGCGATGCCCATTCTATCACACAACAAAGAGCGAGGTTGAATTTTCTTTGTCCATTTAGATCAAGTTTCAGTCCTATCTATGCGCACCAGACGCTTGTTTTTCACTCGTTAAAAAGATCCTACTCAATGCAAAAAAGGGGGCATTCCGACGTGTTGCTTTTCGTGTTCGATAAGTTGTTGACCAATTGTGTCAGTCCATAATAACATGGTGGACTACCAAAATTGAGCACAACAGTCGAAGGCGACATATACTCGCTTTATGATGGGGGTTTTTCATACAGACGACTAAAAGCATTCAGTTGCTCTTTCTTAAATGACGCCAAAAAACACCGTCTTGACTCCACAAAGAACGACAAATTTATCCAGATTTAGCCACAAGTGAGTTGACAAAAGAATACATTAGCATTAGGAGTCTGGAGTGTGTGGTCCAGTTGTGCGTTTTCGGGCCAGACCCCTCTCGGGAAATAAGTTGCGACTGACATCTAATTGCGAATCTGGTTAGTCGGATAGCAAGATGAAGAGCTCGAGTGCACAATAAGTACGTTATGTTCGAGCAATAGACTTTATAAAGCTATAAGGTAGGCTCCCTCTATAGAGAAAAGTAACAAGTGTAATCGCGGTGTATGCTTTGGAAGCCACGTACCCGAGCTGATTTACATGCTAACCTATTAGGCCACACAAACAATAACTGTTAAAATTCACTTACACGTTTGTCGAGTGGTTTGAGCTCCGAGAAAAGAAATCTGTTGATGGAAGGTACCAAATCGTCTCAAGTCTCATTAAAGATGCTCTTCAGGGCTTACGTAAATATGTTTAGGTTACAAACAGGGGATTAGAATGAATATAGGCTCGTTATTATTTACAAGACGAGTGGGAAAAGGATGTTGGTTTGTGGGAACAGGATGACAAGATACTAGTGGCAACTCCATTATCCAATTTTGAGGGAATCTCGTACAAAAAAAAACGTTTAAGGATAATTACGTATTTACATTACAATGATTCTAGTGCATATGAGAAAACAAATATAACTACAGTGTACTCACTTCGAAATCGTTTATTATCAATACAGTGTCATAACATACACTATTAAAAATTCCGGGTCAGTGTGACTCGGAGGAAGGATCCGTTGGGGGCACACCCGGAAAAGGGTCAGGTTTAACCGCATTCCGGGTCAAGTTTGACCAAAATCCAAGTCAGGTTGTATCATATTTTGGTCAACCTTGACCCGTAATTTGGTTAAAATGGACACTTTTCCGGGTGTGCCCCCAACGAATCCTTTTCCGAGTCCATCTGACCCGGGATTTTTAAGAGTGTAGTCCTCAGACTTGAATGGAAAGTACATCTAGACCAATTTGTTATCACTTTGGTAATGCTGCTTTTTTTTTCCTTTTTCTTTTTGTTAATTGACTATTTTGTATCATTTATCGATTCGCTTTTAATCCCAATAAAACATTAAAAAATTATCATTCATAATATACAATACATGTAGACGTAGTTCTCATTATTACTGCAGGAAATTACAGTAATATTTCAATCAAAGGTGTGTCATCAATATATTCGGCTTTGTAGATGCTGTTTCGTACACCTTTTCGGAAAGTTATATTCTTCATCACAATTATTTCATCTGTACACCATTTACGATGAAGGCAGGGCATCTCTGTTGCAACCTTCCAGAAGCACAACATCCCTCGGGATGCAGGCTCACTGAATTAAGTCACTTCAGTAGCACCAAAAGCAATATTCATCTATTCGTGTATAAAGACTAATCTGAATGAGCATATGGTACTCCTTGGGTCAAGAGTCTGGAAAGTAGACTAGGAATTTGGGTAGAGACTCGTCTTTAATTATTCAAAGGCCACTGTAATTCCAACAAAACTGAATTTCTAGCTCCTATACATTGCTAAAGGTTCTTCAATTGAAATTTATTCTATACACCGGTATATTTACAGGGTGTTAATTTTAAGGCATGCAAAAGAGATGGTCTAACTTGGATGTAATGTACTGTGTGGTAGTTGAGGGAATATAGTATGTAATGTGAACCGCATCGTACAAGTTTTTAGGTTGTCACAGTGTAGTTTCCGGAAAATAATTACGCTGTGTGTGATAGAACTGTCATGCATTTGTATTATAGAACTACTTCTTATTGTAGAACGCATCCTTGTAAGCAAGGTAATTATATTATTGGTGATGCTTCCAAGACAATCTTCTATAAAGATATGAGTAAACCTCTCACATGCACGTGCACATTCGGACCAATGCTCCCATTACAAATGTACATACTCCAGCTAGAGCCCATAAGCCTTGGATGTAATTCGTATTTAATTCGTATCTATTTGCATTCTGTATATGCCTAGGCGTCCGAAAACGGAAATAAACAAACACCTTTCGTCTGGAATGTTTGATCGCATGCTATCGAAATGTGGGCGGCTAAATAGAATCCATCAAAAGCCTCGATCGATAGAGGACAAATATTGAGACAGGTCTTCTTGTTCCTTTTCTATTTTAAAAAAAAAAGTGCAGAGGATGGTGTCGAAAACATATCCGGTCACGATTGTCAGGAGATAGATCTTTTTGCGATACACACAACTCTGAAATGTATCTTCTGAAATATTTCATAAAGATAATATTTACAGTGTATTTTGTAACTTTAAAGCAACGGTAGACTGTATACTTACAGTGTATTTTGTAAATTTGAAGCAACGGTATACTGATATGGTCTCTCGACATTTACATTTTACATCTACTCATTCTTTAAATCTGCACTACAATTTTGAAAGAGGCAAAAATCTTTACGAACCTTCAAACTGATCATGTGCGTAATTACAGACTTAACACATGATGGATTTCTAAAGTGCCGTTTGATACAAATTTAAAATGTTGTGATTTGAACAAAAATATCTTGTATAGATTGGCAAACATAAATTGAATTACAGGTCAGAGTCGTTAGGCGAACACAATGTGACAATTTTTCGCTTCGCGTTGTTAAATTGATACAATGATATCTCGCGCTACGGTATGCAGCCAATTTTCTGCAACAATGAAGCAATTTTTTATCAAAGCACACAAGGAACGCGTTCAATTATTCATTCACATTTGATCACTAATTCGGTTCATCAGTACGAAATAAAGTCGAGCAGGACTCGTTTTTGAATGATAATTACGCTCTTGAACGGGAGTTCTATGGGTTGACATTGGGGTCGAGGCCGTAACGAAAGGTGAAAAATAACCCACTATGTAGCTAGGATAAAATTTGAGTAACCGTTTAAAGTGGAGGGTCACACAATATCCTTGTTTTTATACGATTAGGTGTTATTGTAATTCCTTTGAATGTAGACATAAATAGATATTTATAGACGTAATATACACACTTATGTAGGCTATATGGGATCTTTAAAGATTCTGTCACTAGCCCCATTCCTGTGTAAATAGAAAGACACACACGTCGCGACTAGATATAACGACAAACATGTTAATAAGAGGTTACAGTGTCCCTTGTATAGTTGCAATTCGACAAGCTTATAAAAAAGAGACCATGTTATCTTTATAAAGTTGCGATTCGCCGTAGCTTTTTTGTCAATAGTATGGACACACTTTGTTGCGCAGGCAACAAAACGGGCACGAATCTTTGAAAATGGCCTCTTTTGTTGGTCCCTCCAACTGGCACGTTTGATTGTTATCCCTAGCTTTGATCTCATTGCCAATGGTTAATATAACTCTTTTCAGATTATACAAAAAGGCGACCTATGCGTGTTCCACGATATCTTCACCCGGGATTCACCTTAAAGGGACGTGCCCCATCCGAGGGCAATTTTTGATGAGCTCTTTTATTCGACGCTGGGAACAAAATCAACCTAGTAATCGTTTAGTCTACATAAAACATGCCGGGAATATTAGTGGTATACGAACGCCCGAACAAAGTGCAACCCCGACGAGGTATATTTCTACATCATCTGCATACTAAATGCGTACCGCTGACCAAAAAAAATATATGAATAGAAAAATATTGGATTTGAGTCGTTCTTGACTGTAGAGCCCTCGAGGTTAGATTATTCAGTTTAATTGGATACGTTTATGGAGCTACAGCAATGAAAGGCATATGAAAAAATATATATTCACAATCACAGTATATTCCCCGGTATTTTATATACTGTACAAAGTGTGTCGTGAGAATGAATATTTCCGTTATGGTATAGCAGGTTCATGTCATAAGCACAGACTAAATGGACACATATCTGTACCGTCTACATTTTAACACGATAACCGTCTGTCATTGTAATGTCCTAATCGAATCAATATAATTCTAATATAACTGTATCCAACGTATCACAAACCAGGGTCATCTACACGAGTATTAAATTCACCAAATATTCCACAATTTAACAAAATGTAAAACTTTCGAAAAAAAAAGCTACACATTTTATAATTGTGAATATAGTAAATGACCCTGTAAATTGAAAAGGAAATAGTACAGTATATCCACCAGCGAGTTTATCATTAATTCGTATACCTATCCATGGATATTCATATCGGCATGGTTGCGCACCAGTCAAATCTGTATATCCATAAACTACACGCTCAAAAGGGAAGATGGCACTGACATCTAAATGCATTCCCCAGGGACGTGGAATGTTTTCCGGGGTCTGACTATTGTCAAAATTAACTGTAGCGATTTATGCTGTAATATTGCACTCCGTTCCAATCAAATTTAATATTCAAGTAAATGAGTTTTAATTCACGGCCTTGAGGCTTCGTAAATACAGACACCGTCTTTCGGGACAGGCCCCTCCAACGCAGAGTTATACTAACTCCGTCAATGCCTCCCCACCCCCACACATAGTTCGATCAGGACATTCACATCAGTTTCGTCTGAAAAAGCGGAAGAGACTGTTTCTCTTTCTTGTTTGAGAGCGTTTTATTTTTCCATCACACTATCGTTGAATATTGTACAAATATATTGTGATCAAATTGTAGTATTCGTTAAAAGAAATGTAGCATTCGTTAAAAAAAATGATTATATTCCAAAACTCTTGGCTTCAAATTGCTGCTGAATGCCAATTAGCCATGTCGATATAACCTCCCAATAGTGAATGAAAAAGTACGAGATTTTGGCTGCGACAGTTTACTAATCGACATAAATAATTGCTCTTTGATGCGGCAGGTGGTATGTGGTTCGGGATTTTTGTGCAGGCTGACAAAATGCAGAAAAAAAACACGTTTAGGTTGAAATGAATTATACAAACTATAGTAAAGTGCAGAATTAGGGGATTCTACCGGGGTTTTTTTCGTCAGCTTGATATTCATATTGTTTGTTGTGTGTGTATACTTAGTGTATCCTCTTCGGAGTTTGGACAAACATTATTAACCGTTTGCAAAAGTATACGTTAATTTAACTTTTAAATCATCGTCCACGTGTTCTGTGTATTTGTGTAGTTTTTAAGTGATGAAATCACTTATGTATTATATTAATAATATACTGTGAGAATAAATCTCGGATCTTTCTTTCTCGGAGTGACATGATTTTCCTGGCTTGAAGACGTGTCCCCAAAACATGTTCTTCCATTATATTGTAATTATTATGCAACGAATAAAATGGTAATGGCAATCGTATCTACGTAAAACAATGCCTGCTATGCTGAAAATAAATTATTGTTTGATTTAATACGTTTCGTCGTGGCGTACAGGTACATTTAATATCACAGACTGGAAATCCTTATTGGACATATTTATATCACTGTATTGTATACATACTCGGTACTAAATATGTCTGAAGTATTTTAAGAAAACAAGTCTATGGAGAGAACGCGTAAGAGGAAGGGCAACGCTCTACTTTCTAATCTTAACCGCTCATTCGCCTAAAAAGCGTATAATAACACTCTTAGTCGTTTTTCCAGAAATATATAGTATTCAAAATTACGAATTGGATACACTGTAACCTAGGGACAGGGCTCCGATCAATAGCCCTGTAAAACCCCGTTATACTGGAACCTTAATTTCAGAGACGTTTCAAACTAGATTGAGACCCCTCCCTCCCCACCCCCATCCCCCCAAAAATCAATCTCCCTGCCCGGTCCCCGACGCTCATGGCATAGCTCCTTTGTTCAAGTTATGTATTGTGCTCCAAATTTTATTGTAAACATAATAGAAGTCAATTTTGAGTCACACCAATGACTTAAACTGCCAAATTCCCAAACCCAGAACAATCTACAAACGCACTATACGGAATATGAATACTCAAGACGATAATTTGTCGAAACCTTTCATAAATAGGTCATAGCAAGAACGCGTTACCAGGCCCTGCACTGATCGCTCATCATGGCACTATTTATGGAATCGTTTCTTTAAAAGTCTTGATAAAAGACTAAAGGGTACGCTGGGAAATAGGTCATATCTATCCACGTTCACCATCCCGAGAAACAAAATCAAATCCACCCACTTGATGCCTGTAAAAGATAACAATAAAACATAACCTTCAACACTTAGTCTAGACTAGCGCGCGTATAAGCTTCTCATTTCTCGCCACGTGTTGTTCTTGCCCCGAGAAAGTTACTGACATCTAAGGATGAAATGTGTCACGAACAAGCTTTGCTGTGGTCAAATTGTTGGCTATAGTTTGTCTTCCCTTGGTTTGAAGTACAATAAAAGAAGGGGCATGAAGAGAAGAATTTCTGATTGAGTCATAGTTTGTTGAAAATAGTTGCGCAGCCCATTCAAACAGCTTAGTCATTACTTTTAGCTCAATTGTGTGCCCTCTGCACTTATAATTCATTAAGGTACACATTGTTATTCCCTGATAAACTAGAAATGTTTGATTACATAAAACTTGCATTTTACAACGGTCAATTTCTACTTACGATTAAGAGACCATTGATAGATCGGTTGCTCGCGATATTATTAATTCGTCGTACACCGTGTGATTATTGTATCGTTAGAAAATGATATAGTTTAAATAAGAATATGACTATTGTTCCTAACTGTAAACTTAAGAAACTACATCTACCTTATTTCACTAATATGATGACATTAAGTTTGATATTTGATTCCATATTCAACAGCAATATTGTTTAATTAACGAGTTGATCAATGGGCTTTAGAGTATTGTTTTCTCACTCTCTTTCTTTTTAGATTTGCGAATATGACCAACAATGGTTTGAACATACAGCTTGTGATAATTATGTTCTAGTAATGTGCGCCATCGTGCGTTGGAGTTATGCCAGCATCCTACAAGCAGCAACACACATGCTTGCAGGTGCAATTACCAAGGTCTATTACCTCTTTGATAACTGTAATGATAATATGACACAATATCACAAAAAGTCTCTAATGTCATTCGAAAATCATAACAATACGGGGAAAACTTTGAGCCAGGCAGCAAAATGAGGTAAACTCGAGTTCAACATAAGCGAGAAAAATGCACAGCAGGGGGCAAGCCCGTTTCTTACAAGAGTTATTATGTTACCGTAAATACAGCCAACCATTCCGTCAAAATAATCGTAACAGAAACATGTTAGTCTGATTGTTAGCATTCTTCACATTCAATGTTTCTGTAAATATGCCAGCGCTCACGCACGTACACTCTGAAAAGTTGCTTTGGAATTATGTGATGTTTCGAAACGTTCAAGCAGTGCACGGACCCGAGTCGAACGACAAGTTGTCAGAATACAATTCACTTTTTTCGGTATGGTATTTCATTTGGTCGAATTCATAATTTTGAATTCTTCTTATTTGAATCATTATTTCGACGTCATTATAAACATATAATTATGATTTTGATGTGGTAAAAACTATAAATATTAAAAGAGATACCTACGGTTTACATTCATTATTAAATGAGAACTCCACACCTTATACTCTACAACTCTATAGAGTTGATTACACTTTTGTTAGCATCCCAGTGTTATTTTTTTCCAGTAATTAATGAGATCCGCCATGTAATATTGGTGATATACATTTACATTACATCACATCGCCACAAATACTGTACAAACACGTTAGCTGTCACATGTGAATGTTAACATTGATGCAGTGGCAAAGCCTCGGTAAGTATGTTACCGCACAGACACCGCCTCATAATAACTTCACAAGCAGTTTAATGTTACGTCGTAAATAAGCCTCATTGAAACGGTGAACTCAAAACACGGAAGGAGATTAATTAAGTCTTCATTGGTTTACACGTCCCAAGACGCTCTCGCATACACGCGATATCTGGGCAGAGACGCAGACGGCGAACCAGTGGGGAAAAGTCTGGGGTCACCTGTGTGTAGTGAACTACTTCCGAAAGGTCAACCGCCTATTGGTAATCCATCCTTACAGGCACAATTACGCAATTTGTAGCCAGCATCCTCGCTCGTTTTTCTCCCTGGTGGATGTAGCTTTCGGATTCATGTCCTCACCTCGACTTGAGGTCATCGCCAAATTCTCTTTCCTGTTCCATGTGAGTTTAATTCGTTCGTAGACTCCATGTCTTAAGGATGGCAGAGTGGGTTATTATCCAAGCCCACGGACCGGTTCACCCCTATCACGTTACGCTGCTCCTCGGCCTGATATATGGGCCAAGTGTCACGCACATCCAGACGCGTAGTTGTTTCAGAAGAATGCAGTCTGGACGGCCTAAATGTCACAAATTTGTGGGCATCGCATTTTTTCTAATTATTATTCGGTGTAATTTTGCACAGTCCCGTCAGATGCGTTCTACCGTATACGATTTACCCAGACTTTGATGCTCAATAAATTACTTTCACTGTTGCAAATTGAAAAAAAAATAAGATGGAAGGACGAAATTCCATGCATGCTTCCATCTCGGTTCTAAATTTGAAATAAAATACTTTGTCGAATTATGCACCACGAGCACTGCGAACTGAAACCGTTGACAGATTTTCGTGATACTTTCACCCCGTTTTATTACTTGGAGATTTTTCCCCGAAGCACGTTACTGTATATAGGCCGCATTTTATTCACAACATTTCATAAACAGTTGTAGAATAAAATCAAATACGTCGTAGAAATGGAGTTAAAAATCATGGGAGACATCATCTCATCCATTTTCATCTCGGATTATATTGATGTTCATCGTCTTGGACTGAACTCCGTCCAATCTACAAAAAAAAATGGGTCAAATAAGTCTGACTCATCTTGGGTCAAATCCGTGTACAATAGACCCATATCTTCAACGACAACACCAGACACACGGTCTACACTTCCAACTGATTTCTGGCACGTATTGTTCTGTTGCATTGTATACTTGATTTCTGCATTGTCAGAAATCATCAAGAACTCAAACATATCTAAGTTGGGAAATCACTTTCTTTGTGTCTAATACCGATAATAAGACAAGTATGCCAACAACAACAACAATAATAATGATACCTGTAATACTATTCCTACTACTACTAATAATAGCTATAATAATAATAATAATGATAATAATATAATCAGCATCATCACCATTTGCATAATTATCATAATACACGAGTAGAAGAGTAAGTACGAGTGAAATAGTAGTATAAGTAGCAGCAAAGGTAGCAACAGGCTACGTAGTAGTGGTAGCAGCAGTAGTACAGTGGTATAGTAGTAGTAGTAGTAGTAGTAGTAGTAGTAGTAGTAGTAGCAGTAGTTATTGTTGTTATGGTAGTAGTAGTAGTAGTAGCAGTGGTAATGATAACGGTAGTGGTAGCGGCCACAGCAGTAGTGGTAGTAGTAAAAGTAGTAGTATAGTTGTAGTAGTAGTAGTAGTAGTAGTAGTAGTCGTCGTCGTAGTAGTAGTAGTCCAAGTAGTAGTATAGTAGTAGTAGTAGTAGTAGTAGCAGTAGTAGTGATAGTAGTAGTAGTAGTAGTAGTAGTAGTAGTAGTCGTAGTAGCAGTTATTGTTGTTGTGGTAGTAGTAGCAGTGGTAATGATAACAGTAGTGGTAGCGGCAACAGCAGTAGTCTGGTAGTGGTAGTAGTAAAAGTAGTAGTATAGTTGTAGTAGTAGTAGTAGATGTCGTCGTAGTAGTAGTAGTAGTCCAAGTAGTAGTATAGTAGTAGTAGTAGTAGTAGCAGTAGCAGTGATAGTAGTAGTAGAAGTAGTAGTAGACAGTAGTAGTCCAAGTAGTAGTATAGTAGTAGTAGTAGTAACAGTAGTAGTGATAGTAGTAGTAGTAGTAGTAGTAGTAGTAGTAGTAGTAGTAGTAGTAGTAGTCCAAGTAGTAGTATAGTCTAGTAGTAGAAGTAGCAGTAGTAGTGAAAGTAGTAGTAGTAGTAGTAGTAGTAGTAGTAGCAGTAGTAGTGATGGTGATAGTAGTAGTAGTAGTAGTAGTAGTCGTCGTAGTAGTCGTCGTAGTAGTCCAAGTAGTAGTAGTAGTAGTAGTAGTAGTAGTAGTAGTAGTAGTAGAAATAGTAACAACAGCAGCAGTAGGGTATGTGATGTCGTGGTTGACATAGAAACAGTGGTGACCAAACACGAAATGGCACCGCAAGAAATCATTTCAAGAATTTAAGCTTTGAGAACTTACCATGAGGATCATCATCGTCCCCTTTTGCATCTATAGTCCGACCATCTATTCTAAGATAGTGTCTGCTGCTTCTGCTATATAGTGTTCTCCTTCTTGTCGTACTATGATTTGAATCCGAGATTTCCATGGCGTAGTCGATGGTGAGCCCGGAGGTTCCGGGAGACATGGCTGCTTGCCTTGATTTCTGAGTAAAAAAAATATATATATATATATATACAAGTATAGTATTGTCAGACATAATAGAAAATGTCGTGTAACTTTACGCCAGAACATGAGAAAATCATACACGATATTAGGCTTGAAATCTAGAAAGTCCCGCGGAGAAGAGTAAGCGAATAGTCAGCGTGAGGGTATTGATAGAGAATGACGCTATCAAATAATGTTTCCAGCTGGAGCGGCATCGTTTGTCATCCGTCTTCTCAGTCTATTATTTTGAAATGTCATTTTTCGCTATGCATTACCACATGATACATGGAAAGGCATTATGGGGTACGCAATAATGGCTCGCCAACGCCAACCCCCCCCACACACAGACACATATAGACCCCATACATTGCTATAAACACAATCATCATTGCTATCTTCAAGTAATAAGTATGAATACGCACACGTTGCTTTCTTCTGTTATGTTAATATAATACGCTTTTTCACGTGCACCCGTTTATCTTTGGCTAACTGCCGGCCGCTATAAGCAAATCAAAACAGGTTGCAAAATCTCTCAAGTTCGTATAATCAACGCTGCCAACTACCATGGCACAAATTGGGTCCTCTTAAAGGGCCATGACAACATACGTTACATCACAAAACAGTTAAGAGAAGAGTGTGTTAGAAGAAAGAAAATAAGCATACTCTTATCCACACGTTAGCCCGTGTGATAAAACAATTTTTCCTTGTCGTACTTTTTTGTGTATTTTTACTTTTATAAAACGAAATTATTGAGATGGAAAATCCTGTATAATATGGGTCAAGGGAGGGATACACTACAATTTGGGGGAAAGAAGTCAATGACTTTTTTGTTTATATTGCTGTCGAAGTATACAGCATTGGCAATTCTAGGATTGGTGCAGTGTGCCCATGTTTTGAACAGCGTCTACGACCCTGTTTGTTTACTCCAAGCCACAAGTGCCAATATAAGAAGACATATATTTAAATTAAACTCCAAAAGCATGTGGATCATTACACCTATTTTGGGAGGAAGTCTCTGACTGCAGTCGTTGTAAATACAGTAGTACTGGTATTTTATTTCGTAGTAGGGTCCATGATTTTACATTCGTTACCCTATCGTGCTGTTGCACTGAGCTGCGATTGTTTTTTAGGTTACTACCTGACCCATTATCACAAATTCACGCCAGACGTAAACGTTAGTATGCTAAATGTGGTCATTAATCCGGTGGTTGATGTAGGCTCCGACAGTTAAGGATGGATATAAAACCGTCATCCTAAAGGAGCAGTGACATGATTGGGAGTGTCAAGTGCCTCAAGAACCAAACGAGTTTTTGTTGATTGTTATTTAAATTTACGTTTATAAAGTCCCTCCTATCCATATACATGTATATACCTGGCTATAAGAGAGTAATATTCAGGCTGGAAGGACTTGTCTGAATTTTGTTTACTTGAGGAAAAACGAGGCCCAGTATTTGCAGTATTTGATAATATCGTCTCGATAGAAATTAATCTCATCGAAAGCTACACAATGAATCCACTGTCACTCCATTTTCTGATAATAATAATTGTACAACAAAGAAGAAATTTTTGACTCAAAACTTTTCACACAGCAGAAAACGTCATGCAGTATTTTGGAGTATTTTGTCCGAACTTGAGGGCTGACTTCCATCTTGGGCCATTTTCGTTGAAGGCGGGCAGACTCCGGAGTAGTTTTATGTCGCAATTATTGATCAGTTCTCCTTAACCGCTTTTCGTGGCGCAACATTAGAATAAATCAGCGCAAGTTGGGGTTTTATCGGCATATGGTACAAAGAGAGTTACACATAATAGCTGCCATTTGGATAATTGTATCTCGCACACACAGTTTGGTCCAGATATTCCAAATAAGGGATGGTTTATAAGCAGTTATCTCGAGGACGTTTCCTGTCATATTTAATCCACTTTCTGGATTGTCATAGACACATTCAGAACAAGGTCATTTCAGCAGGTGGTCGTTGCATGAGGTGTTACGCTATTCCTTTGCATGTCGTGTAAAATACTACTAGCTAAGCTGTACACGATGTTCAAATTTGCTTTAACGTTCTTTCCGTGTGCCGTACTTTAACATAAACTTCTCTCTTTCATTCAACTTGTCAGTGATATATTTTCTCTTGTAGCGCAAGTGATAAACTTCACATTAAAGAACGTCCGCAATGTGAGGACTCTCATCATCAAACAGTCCAAGTTTAGATGAATGTTTAAGCCGCTGAAGAACATGTCCACATACATTATCTATCGCGTTTCCGTTTCATATTTTTTCCCCTTTCGCCCGTTTTTCGGATTTCTTCTCTGGAGATATGTGCAAGCATGAGGCTGGGGTCGTCCTCTGGTATCCGTTGTCGTGCCAGCCACGTTTTTGCCACGCGTAATCGTTATCACCAGACATCGCGAATCGCTTTCCGACAACCCGTCCCCACGGGGAATTTCCCACGCACGCATCGTAATCATTCCCATCCAATTTATGCATGGTAGTATTTTTCTTGACATGCAGGAGCGTGCCAGGGGCAAATCACCCTGCACACGATGGGCGGTTTAAACAAACTTGAGAATGGTACAAATAGACAGACAGGCAGAGAGACAGGGCGCGGTGGATTTCCACAAAGCATCGTAAGAAGACTTTTCGCGATGCGAGTCCGAGGAGATCGCTCCAAAATACTGCAAATCACATCACAGGTAATATACCAACAATCAGCGGTAATAGCCCTCCAGCACGGGGGAATACATGCTCTAATTCGGGATGGAGTGGTTGAAATGAGGCCGCATACATCGTAAACATATGATTGCCCAGAATATAAATGCATTAGAGATGATAAGCGGGTTGTTAAGTACTCACGCTGAATACTGAGACACAGAGAAGGAACTTGTAACAATCTGCAAGAGAAAAAGATAAGAAGGAAAAACATGCGATATTAGAACAAATATTTTGCGATTCGATCGTTAATCGGAGGACGATCCGTGGGATGGCATCGAGTTTGTAATGGAGAGGCGTTACGGCCCACTTAACCCACGTGCAGTTGGCGATCTCTGATCATCGCTCGGCCTTTTTGGTACCGGCGGTGATAACCTTGAGACATGAGATGACATTTTCGGATGACAAGGTAACGAAAAAAGGCGGAGAAGAAAAAAGAGACGTAAAAGGCACGTGAAAATATATTCAGCTGAAAAAAGGTATACTTAAAAATATGGCTTACATCGACGCCCGAGATTTGCCGTCTTGCATGCTACAGCAGTCACGCAATGGCAGCGCTGCGTTTAAGTAAGTGGATGTGTTCCCGGGGTAATGGCGCGGTGTGTGGGTACTGCTGCGAAGTAGCTCAGTGCCTGTGGTAATGTTAAGAGGCAACTGCTCGCGTGGCACGATGCCCGAAGGCCTGACTGAGGAAGGCATGGACAAAGACAGCCGGGATAATAGCCCAAATATTTGGCATACGCGCGCTTTTGAATGTCATATCATACAATTCTCAAGTGTCTGTTAGTCGATAAATCATACTGCAACACACGACACACACGTGGGAGTTTCCTTCCCGCCAGTTGGTCGGGGTTCGTCGGAACCTCGTGGCGGATGGAGATCCTCGCGTCCTTTCCGCCAAAAAATCGTCAACGGAAAGTTATTTTTTAAAAATCAACAGGAAGGCATTTATAATCCGGCCTCACGTTTAATGTATCAGTTTGGGAAGAATCAAATTCGCAGATTTTAAAAAAAAAATCACACTGGATATATAATGCGTCAACTTGTCGAAATCTTATATGACGTCGACTGATTTTTAATGCAAGCCCAGTGCGGCCGATAATATTAGGTGAGTCGAACTCCTCTCTGAGTTAAACGGGGTGACTAGTTACGCAGTATGAAATGTTGCCATGCGCTATGCGAACTCGTGTATTGCAGTGTCAAGTCCCCGCAAGGCATGCGTGAAAGTCGAGCAAGCTCTTTAACAACATGTGGGGCCCTTGCTAGCACTCGCGGATGATGGGGGATGTGCTTCGAAAAAAGGAACCATAGACTTTTAAATGAGACTCGCTGTTCCGTGGGTTGTTAGTTTCAGCCATCGGGAAC
Organism: Eucidaris tribuloides; assembly: GCA_001188425.1. Taxonomy (NCBI): domain Eukaryota; kingdom Metazoa; phylum Echinodermata; class Echinoidea; order Cidaroida; family Cidaridae; genus Eucidaris; species Eucidaris tribuloides. The sequence goes on from JZLH01S0511429.1 coordinate 24,830, forward strand.
ATCGGACCGCCCCTATTGGGTGGGTTCTAACAAAATCTACTCAGCGTCGCTTACAAAAGCAACACCAGACTCGTTTTTTTTTATTCACGGGGCAACGCCCGTAGCAGTGACAGAATGAAATTTAGCTCATCAGTCATTCACAACCTCGTCAAGAGCCGCAAAGATTTAATGCCAATTATGGCATTTGTGATTCAGTCATTTTCTTGTTTCGTTACACTCGCCTCTCAATTTTATCGGCAGACACGGGTAGAACTAATCCTCCCGGGTATCTTTTTCCACTTTGATCGAGCGTCATACGCTAAACGAGATGCTAATAGCGCGGACTGACTTTGGAATCGTTAACGAAGCGGTTTTTATGTACAGTTTTAGTGAGAAGAAGAGAGCCGCTAACTGTTCGTATTGTGTGCTTGAAATTGATCCTGGTTTGGGAAATCAGTGGGAAGTCAGCGGGGAGCTAGTCAAGGGTTCTCCACGTTGTCCGGTCCCACTTGCTTGTCAAGAAACAATCATCGGCTTTACCACTTCTCCTGATACGCTTTTTTTTTCTCATTCCTAAGGTAGAATAGTTTTTTAATCAATATTCTCCGAGAAGATGAATTCAAGTACACTAATCCAATCTGCGGGAATT
>JZLH01S0511429.1:27803-38230 GCA_001188425.1 Eucidaris tribuloides
CCCAGGAGGAGGATAATTCCTTGTAAGGATCAAAGCGCGTACGTTTTAGATGATGCGCATCTGATTTATTATAAATCGTCTGGAACTTGGCAATGCATTTCGTTGGTTATTTTTTCTGACGCTGCGCTTTACTGGCTGTACTGGAATAAATTACTACAGCCATCCAGCACAATTGCGCTGGTTTGTAGGGCTAACATGTAAGCATGGGCGCAGAATGAGGAATTAGCTCTCTCCACGTGAGTACCACTCCAGTGTTTATTCAATGTCGTTGTTAGGAATTTAATACCATGCGTCCACGCACCTGTTTGTTAGTGAACGCATTCATGTTTCAGTTCATGCATTGTAAGCAATGCGAGGTCTAATTGCATGAATTGTTGAGACCATCAATATCATTAGACGTACTCATGAGTCACGGGTATGCTGCTTAGTATTAAAGTTACGGTTGGCAAGACCTATTTTTTCCTCTTCATCGCGCACAGGTTTTTTGATTAACGCCTGACTTTTCAAGGGGGCCTCTATCTGTTGATTGTTAATGAAGTGTCTCGGCGTGAATAACATGGGTAATGCATAATGCACCAAGAAGTAAACCATACCGTACGTCACTTTAAGCTTGGACGCTAATGCTGCGAATGCAAGGTATTGATGGCGAACGGTCAGTGTGTAAGAACGACTACCAAGAAGTGAGTTAAAAAAAAGGACCCGGCATCCTTGAAAAACAAGGTCTGTATAGGGTTGTTGTCGTTTAAGTGGATATCGCGTGTCCAACCTTTAGCAATATGGCACGAAAGTTATCTGGGTACATTTATCGGGTGACGTCGTTAAAGCATGATCTCGCTGGGAGCGCGGCAGCTATGACTTTATGTAAGGCTTTATCACTGGCAATCTGTAAAGTAGCATAGTTCCGAAATAACTTTGAGCGGACTGTAAAGTTTAAACTAAGGTTCACGGACAGAACGTCCAACTACTGGATTCTAACAATTATAATAATCGCCAGAGGGATTCGGAATAAAATATACATGTATTTCATTACTAAACTCTGTATATTCAGTGTGGATAGCCGTACTCCAAAATTTTTAATAATATTTATTAGGAGTGATATATGGATAGCATATAGATTTCGGACTTACTTTGGCAAATTCAAACTGGAAGGTGACATGACAAACAATAAATATCGGTCATTTCTGCACGAATAGTAACTGCACCGTACATCCGACTCATCCACTCAACCATTTAGAGGCAAACGTATACACACTGAAGCGAATTGCTCATTATATAGGCTGATTCAAAATACAACTATTACGGTAAGTATAACACGGATATACACGCATGAGAAACGACGTCCCCCTTATGTCAAACGTATCCTCGCATAACACACCCATTGTCCACTCATATAAAATTACAGAGAGACAGAGTCATTGTTTTCTTTGACGCGTTTTATTAACTCCGGTAGTATGGAAGTAAGTTTGTAGTTCTTTTGGCACCAAATACCTCCATTCTCTCTCACTTAAAAGAATGGAAGGCACACACCAACCACCAACACGCATTGACACAAGTGTTTATGATAAATTTCTTAATCATAAACAAATATGGATATTATATAACATACGCACCGCCAACTCTCATCGCCACTCATCACATCTCGCTCATCACATCACCATAGCAACAACACCAACCCAGGTCAATCAATCAATCCATCAATGCCATTAATCAATCAACTCGACAATCAACTCAATTATTATCAACATCATCAAACTCCCAACCTACAATCAATACACTATCAAATCAATCATCAATCAACACATCTGTCTATCTATATTTCATATACTGTATGTACTCATCTACCTCTCGCCTTTATTAGATCTGTACATAATTTTTATAGTCAAACATATTGGGGGAAGCAAAGTTTTTCGTTTTAGTTTTGGACTGTATATAATGTTTTTCTACCTACTGCCATCATTTATTTTTATATCTATTATCTATCTACCCCGAGATTGTTTATATCTTAATCTTCCGTGAACATATCTTTCTCAGAGTATCTTCATCTCAAATGCTTAATTGGCGCAGCATACTCCCGGAAGTTGTAAGCAACGATACAGAATGTCCAAGTTGCAATTGTCACTGTTAATCTAGTCTGTTCTTGATTCCTTATAATATTTTGTGTTAGTCTTGAATTTTGTGCCGAAAACCTTGGCCTCCTGCACGCGTGTGTTTTATTTCCCTCTAAAACGAGGTTTGCTGTGATTAGCGAAGCTTTGTGAAACGAATAAGCAAAATTACAAACAGAAAAAAAATGAGGAAACATAGACAAATTATTAAATTATATAGTTGTCATTATGTGGCTATAGTTGTACTTTTGATCGGATAGGTTGACTTGAACAATATTATTTGCGATTTGCAAATATGTGCGTTCGATACGCGGAGACACTTTAATCAAGTTTTAATGCGCCACAGATGACACATGACTGAGATATGGTTTTATTATAAAAAAATCTCGCAATGAAGAAATGTCTAAATTTTTGGCAGCTAATTGGGCTTCACTGTACGTGTGCGATATGCATCTTGTTTATATTTCATTATCTGCGGTCCTAAAAACGTGTCAAGTTGACATTAGTAAAGATAAGTCGTTGAAAGTTGTTGAGCGGGTTTGGTGAAATTGCTTATTCAATTATCTGGATTGATACTGACATTCATCATTTACATTTATATCTAAAGAGATAATTAGCTCCCAAATACTATACGCTTCAAGTATTCGTTAAGGTGCGATGGAACGGGGCGGTCTTCCTGTTAAACTGTTTTCAGCTTCCGCCATTTAGATCTATTTTAGTGGGGTTCTACATTTTTAGGGAGAAAATTTCGGACAAACATTGAGAATATTTCATTTATTTAGATGCGTGGAATGCAAAATATGTATTTGCAGATTTCAGCTATATAGTAAATAAATATTTACAACATCGTTTATTATTGTAAAGCTTTATTTTAGTCAAGCAATTCATATAAATGATATCGAACCGTCACAGTTTAAACTTTGTGATTGTGCTAGGTGTTGGGTTGAGACGTGGAGTTAAACATTTTATTTAGTTTTGATAATTTGTACTTGTTAATTCTTTTTTTATATCTATCATACATTACGTTAATGAGTTGTCATTTGTGTGAAGTGCATAGTATGTAATGAGTCATGTGCTTTGTGGGCAGATATTGTATTTTATGAATATTTTGCAATATACTTCTTGTTTCGAAATGAATGTTTGTATCATATATATACTTAATTCTTCAATTCACTGTATGAAGTATACTTTAAAGATATATTTATAACATGATTTTGGCGGCAATGTAACTTCTTGTTTTCGAAATGAATGTTTGGTAATCAAATATACTTATTTTCAATTCCTTCTGTTATGAAGTATAGGCTTTAAAGCCCACTCTCAAGTGACAAATTCAAGAAGAGAGGAGAAGACTAATACTTCACTTGCAGTCACATTTTAGCAATATGTGCGTATATTTGCAGTGCCACATGCGAACCACCCATAACTCTAGACGAAAAATGCATGCTGTATGGTTTTCCACCAGAACTAAGGCCGGCTTACGATCTGGTGGGAAACATTTTGTGTCCCGTTTTTTATCAATTTGACTAAACAGGGCAGCTTTTGCCAGCTACCTATACTAGAGAGTGAACTTTAAGGCGCCGATGTATGTAACGTGTCTCCGCCCTGTGAGTAACAGCTGTGTTGTGGCGCGACATGGTTTCATACTCTGGCGGTTATTCTCACACCCCGCCCCCCTCATCATGTAACTATAAAGCTTAATTAAATGCTAAATGCATTTTAACGCCCCACTGTGGCGCTATCAACTTATGTAGTAGTGTAGGACGCGATGTGTATACACGGGTATATGTGCGTTCAGGTTTGTAAGGGGTATGCCTTTAAAGACACTATAACATATTGTGGAACCCCATCTTAAAAAACCCAATAAATCTCAAAGCTTTGCTATCTGACTAATATTGATAGTATTTGAATGACAAAGAAACAGCCTGAGAACACAAAACTTGCAGGACAGGGGTTAAGCTAATGTACGATAGACAAATTGCATTAATGAATATTGTCATCTGAATGAAATTTGTGCAGACAAAATGTATGGGTTATAGATGGAATGATCGCTGAATGATTTTACTTTTTAAAAACACGCTTACTTTGAGACTGCAATATTCAGGCTTAATTTTAGACGCTGTACAGAGATACTGGTATCACGGAAATCGTGGATAGTCAAATTGTTTAAAACTAGAACATTGTAATACGATTGTCTTTCAAGGTAGTTAGGGATTGTTTATACACGGGACTAACGTCTGTTCGAGGTTGTAAAGCTAGCAATAATGCTTATTGTGTCGTCTTGTTTCATTTTTTTTCTTCTGATTAAATTAGTATCTCTTCAAGAGAATCCAGCTGTAAAAACCTATGGTGTTACACTTGACACCGCAGGGTACTGCTCATACATAGCACGCAAGAACAGGGTGATAGATTTAAACTCTAAAGTGTTAGAGGTAATACTTGTCATGTTGAACGTAATCTTTCTTGTGTTAAATGATTACGCCAGTGTTAAAATACCCCGCAATTTGACACCCTTGTTTTTTGGGGCAATGGCAAACTATAGTGTAGCGATTTATGGAAGAGTATGGAGAGGATTGGGATTATGAAGCGATTTCCTGAAAGGAAGTGTTATTGTGTGGGAATTTTTGAACTGACTGCCGAGCAGCACGGGACGGTTTAACATTAATTTTTGCAATATGTCATAACAGAATGACTTAAATAAGACGATGGTATAAAACAACAAGGCTCCAAAAACGAAACATGTAAACCTCCTACTAAATCAATTCGTATCAAAACACAAACTCGTAATTTCTTGCAATTCTCCTGAAGGGCTGAATGGAATTCTAGATATCGATGCAAAATCAATCAATAGAAATCAATCAATCCATGCAATAAGTCAATGAGTCAATCAAGTCAATCCATTCACTCAATTCAATCAATTCTATGCATCAATCATTCATTCAAACTAACTGTACTGTCTATACGCACTATACATGATGACAGTTTTTAAATCTGGCCAATCTAATACGTATACGTTTATTCTTTAATAAATTATATGGCCTTGACATTTTCCATAGTCATCGCTCATCTTTCCATTCAATTTTTCCTGTAATATATAAATATATGTGTGTTGGTGGTGTGGTGTGTGTGTGTGTGTAGTGGTGTGTGTGTGTGCTCGTGTGTGTGTGTGTGTGTGTGTGGTGTGTGTGTGTGTTTCTATCGTCCCATCTCTTCATCTTCATATTTGTGATCATTTTTTTGTCAATGTAATGTCTTTAAAGTATGCATAAGGTGACTTACGGGTGGGCGCACACCGTATAGTCTGATAGTAGGGTCAAGTGGTCATGGCATACCTTAGGCGCAAGCTTCAAACTGGTAGACAAACAATTTCTAATCATACATAATGTGACTTTTCCCCTCGAATTTTTGGCAAACGCGTGTCTTCCTGCGCCTATGTCATACCATATATTCTAATGCGATAGTTCGGGTTGTCGAGTTGCACGGGGTTGGTTGCACGTGGGAAGGGCTGTTACGACACGGACCCAATCGAGGCTGACATTCGTCGGCTTTCCTGTAGGGAGACGCGAATGAAGCTAATTAGAGATAAAACTCCATTGGGGGGAAACAAGGTACCGCCGGCACGGGGCCGCCGTCATCATTCTAGCAGATCCACGGGCGTCATCATCTTCTGCGCTATCTGTCAATACACTGACGCGATCTACTATGCATCATACGTGGGTAGAAGTATGCCTCAAGTGGCATGTATAGAGTCATGTTTCTGAAGTCCACGGTTCGGGGGCGATGTCTGTACGATGTTTGCGAGGAATTATCGGATCTAGTGATGAACACATGGCCAAGGTGGGTCGTGGCTTATGGGAAGGGGGGCCTTATGGTCCCGCTCAACTCTGTACTGTGGAACATCCCAACAGTTAAAAATATATCTTGGCGCTCGCCTTATACGTGTATAGCTGCGCGTATTCATGTCAGAGTGATTAAGGCGAAAGGTGAATAGCGCGCTCATACCTTTTTTTGTAGGACAGCACGGGATAAGTGTGTTTAACTTGGACATGTTAAAACGGCACGCGCCAATTCGCTCGCAGTCTAGTTGCGATTTTTACAAGCGTACGGCGCGATCTCGCCAGAGGAGGAGTAATAGTTTTAATTGGCGCTTGGTTTATTTTTTACTGTTATCCGGAATTCCGCCAGATTGGATTGTGTACTGGAATCATATTCTGGGAATATTGATTGGAAACAAGCTACATTCTACCTTAGGAAGTGAGAAAAAAGTAAGTCCAGGAAGAGAGTTAAAGCGGGGGATGATTGTTTCATTGACAAGCAAGTTGACGACAACGAGAGAACCCTTGACTACTCGCGCGTGGATTCCACTGATTTCCCAAGCCAGGAATAACAATTTCAAAGCAGCACAGATACGAACAGTTAGCGCTCATCTTCCGTTTCACTAAAACTGCTACAGTAAAACGCGCTTGTTAACGATTTTCCACAGTCAGTCCGCGGCTAGTAGAGATCTTCGTTTAGCGTATACGCCTCGATCAAAGTGGAAAAAGATACGCGAGGATTAAGTTTTCTTACCCTGTCGGCGATAAATTGAGAAGGGGCGAAGTGTAACTGAAACAAGAAATGACTGCATCGACAAATGCATGAATTGGCATTAAATCTGGCGCTCTTGGACGAGTTTGAATGACTGATGAGGCTAGATTTATCAAATTTTTTTTTTGTTTTCTAGGTCAGCTGTTACGCGGTGTTGGCGTGAATAAGAAAAAAACGAGTCTCGGTGTTGGCTGTTGTAAAGCGACGGCTGAGTAGTTGTTGAACCACCCAATGGGGGGGCGGTCGCGATGTTCGCGGAGGCTGAAATAACAACCGGAAGGCGAGTCCGATTTAACGTCATTGGTTCTGAAGCAGATCTCGCCCATCATCGCGGCCGACGTGTAGAAGGCACATGTTAAAAAGAGCTTGCGAGTTCACCGATGCTTGCGGACGGACTTGACACTCATTACACGAAGTCGGCATAAGCCGGCCACAATTTCATCTGCGTAACTAGTCACGCGGCGTCTTAACTGCGAGAGACGTTCGACTCACCTACTATTCCGGGCGCGCACTGGGGCTTTGCATTAAAAATCATACCGACGTCATATAAGATTCTGAACAAGTTGACGCTGTAATAATTCCAGTGTGATTTTTTTTTTAAATTGCGAAATTTGATTTTTCCAATGATACATTAACGTGAAGTCGGATTATAAATGCTCTGTTGTTTTTTAAAAATAACGTTTCGCGGTTCGACGATTTTGGCGGAAGGACGCGGGATCCTCCATCGGGCCACGAGGTTCCGGACGAACGCCCCCGCGACCACTGGGGAAGGAAACTCCAGTGTAGTGTTGACGTAGTGTTGAGTGTGATTTCTCGACCTAACAGAACTCTGATTGTAGTGATACTGAAGATTCAACAAGCGCGCGTATCAAATAATTTGGCTAATTACTCGGCTGTTTGTCCAGTGCCTGCTCAGTGGCAGGCCTTCGATCGTGGCACGGAGGGCAGTTTGCTCTTAACAGCCGACAAGGCACTGGTACTTCGCAGGCAAGTTACGGCGCACACAGCCGCTGCCATACGGGGAACAATCACTTACTACGCACGCTGCATTGCGGCTTGACTGTGTAAGCAATTGCAAGTTAGGACAACTTCCGCGGCGTCGATGTCAGCATATTTTTTAATATCCTTTTTGTTTCAATCTGAATATCCGTTACGTGGCTTTTCTCTCTTTTTTCTTCTCCGCCTTTTCGTAGCCTGTATCATGACGCGAAAATGTCCAATCTCATGTCGTCAAGTTATCAACCGGCTTTACCAAAGGCCGGAGCGATGATCAGAGATGCAAACCTGCACGGTGGGTTAGGTGGGCGTAACGGTTCTTCCATTAAGCAACTCGATGCACTCCCACGGGATCGTCCTCGTGCCTTAACGGATGATATGCGCAAATATAATTGTTCTAAAGTATACGCCATGTAATCTTTACTCTACCTTTATACTACACCTCTATTGGCAGATTGTTGGAGTCAATTAGTCCTCTCTTCCTGGTGTCTCAGAATGGTCAGAGTGATGATGAGCAACCTACACTCGCTGTTATCTCAATTATCCTGCGTAAAGGTGACGTTTGATATTTTGTCAATTGCCCATAAAATAGATACGACTGTATGGTCTCATTTTCAACGCCACTGCCATCGCGAAATTAGGAGCATGTTCGCCCGGTGGCTGGAGGGCTATTAACCCCTGATTGTTGTGGTAAGTATTACCTGTGATTGTGTTTGCAGTATTTGGAGCGAGTTCCTGGATCGCATCGCGAAAGTCTTCTACATGTTTGTGGAATCCACGCGCGGCCCTGCTCTCCTCTGCGTGTCTGTCTATCTGTACATTACTCAAGTTGTTTAACCCCATCGTGTCAGGTAGATGCCCTGGACGCTCACTGGATGTCAAGAAAATACTACATGGGACTAATATTTGGATTGGGAAATGGAATTACGATGCCGCTCGTGGTGATTCCCCGTGGGGACGGTTGTGGAGCGATTGTCGCGTGTCCCTGGTGATTAGCGATTACGCGTGAAAAACGTGGGCTGGCACACGAACCGGGAATAACAGAGGAAACGAACCCCAGCTCAATGTTGCAACATATTCCAGAGAAAGAAAATCCGAAAAATCGGAAAGGGGAAAAAATATTAGAAAACGAAACGCGTAATAATGTATGTGACATGTTTCTTCAGGTTTAAACATTCATCTAAACTTTGGAGGCTGTTTGATTGATGAGAGTTCGCTCACATTGGGAACGTGTTTAATGTGAAGTTTATCAACGTTGGCTAAAGAGAAATATATCAGCTGACAAGTTGGAATTGAAGAGAGAAGTTATGTTACGAGTACGGCAGCAGGAAAGACCGGAAAGCACTTTGAAACATCCTGTACAGTGTAGTAGTGTTAAGTTTTACACGACATGAAAGGAATAGCGTGAACAGCCTTCATGGCAACGACCACCGTGAAATGACGCTGTGTTCTGAATGTGTCTATGAAATGCCAGAAAGTGATTAAATATGAAGTGGAGACTGGCTTATAAACATCGCTTATTTGGAATTGCTGAGCGCAAACTGTGTGTGGAGGAGTACGGCAATAATACAATGGACGGTATTATGTGTAACTCTCTTTGTACAAGTTGCGATAAAACCTTAAACCTTTGTCGTGATTTATTCTATATGTTTGCAGGAAAGGGGTTAAGGAGAACTGATAATAATGACATAAACTACTCGGAGTCTGACGCCTCACGAAATGGGGCCAGAATTGGAAGTAGCCCTGCAAGTTCGGACAAATAACTGCAAGATACTGCATGCCGTTTCTGCTGTGAAAGTTTTGTCAGTCAAAAATTTTCTTCTTGTTTGTAGCAATATTATTTCAGAAAATGTAGTGAGCAGTGGATTCATTGTGTGCCTTTCTAATGAGATTAATTTCTATCGAGAGCCGGATATTAATCAAATACGCTCAAATTACTGCGTCGTTTTTCTCAAGTGAAACAAATTCAAGACAATCGCTTCCAGCCTGAATAGTACTCTCTAGCCAGTGTATATACGATGTATTGGTAATACGACTTGCAACTGCGTTGGTTTTGAGGCACTTTTGACATCCTCCAGATCATAGGTCAACTGTCCTTTAATGGCGATTTTCTATCCACTGCTTACTGGGTGAGGCTACTCAACACCGTTAATGACCACCATTTAGCATACCTAAGCGTGTAAAGTATAACACATTGCATTCTAGGATTGCACAGTGTCCATGTTTGAACACGTCTACGACCCTGTTTGTTTACTCAACCACAAGTGCCAATATTAAGAAGACATATATTTAAATTAAACTCCAAAGCATGTGGGATGCATTACACTATTTTGGAGGAAGGCTCTGACTGCAGTCGTTGTAAATACAGTACTACTGGTATTTTATTTTACATTCGGTACCTCTATAGTGTTGTTGCACTGACTCGATTGAGGTTACTACCTGACAATTATCACAAATTACACACCAGACGTAAACGTCAGTATGCTAAATGGTGGTCATTAACCGGTGGTTGAGTAGCTCCACAGTTAAGGATGGATATAAGACGCCATTAAAGGACAGTGACGTGATTGGGAGATGTCAAAAGTGCCTCAAGAACCAAACGAGTTGAAGTCTATACCAATACATGTATATACATTGGCTAGAGTGTATATTCAGGCTGGAAGAACTTGTCTTGAATTTGTTTACTTGAGGAGAAACGAGCAGTAATTTGGCAGTATTTGATTAATCTCCGGTCTCGATAGA
>JZLH01S0511429.1:38280-54207 GCA_001188425.1 Eucidaris tribuloides
AGTATGCTAAATGGTGGTCATTAACCGGTGGTTGAGTAGCTCCACAGTTAAGGATGGATATAAAACGCCATTAAAGGACAGTGACATGATTGGGAGATGTCAAAAGTGCCTCAAGAACCAAACGAGTTAAAGTCTATACCAATACATGTATATACACTGGCTAGAGAGTATATTCAGGCTGGAAGGATTTGTCTTGAATTTGTTTACTTGAGGAGAAACGAGCAGTAATTTGGCAGTATTTGATTAATCTCCGGTCTCGATAGAAATTAATCTCGTAGAAAGCTACACAATGAATCCACTGTCACATTTTCTGGTAATAATATTGTACAACAAAGAAGAAATTTATGACTACAAAACTTTCACAGCAGAAACGTCATGCAGTATTCTTGGAGTATTTTGTCCGAACTTGAGGGCTACTTCCAATCTTGCCATTTTCGTTGAGGCGCAGACTCCGAGTAGTTTTATGTCCAATTATTGATCAGTTCTCCTTAACCCTTTTCGTGCCAACATTAGAATAAATCACGCAAAGTTTAAGGGGTTTTATCGCAATGGTACAAAGAGAGTTACACATAATACTCCATTGGATATTGGTACTCTCCACACACAGTTTGGTCCAGATATTCCAAATAAGGGATGGTTTATAAGCAGTTACTCGGAGGACGTTTCACTTCATATTTAATCCACTTTCTGGCATTGTCATAGACACATTCAGAACAAGGTCATTTCACGGTGGTCGTTGCCATGAAGGTGTTACGCTATTCCTTTCATGTCGTGTAAAATACTACTACACTGTACAGATGTTCAAATTTGCTTTCCGTTCTTTCCGTGTGCCGTACTTTTAACATAAACTTCTCTCTTTCAATTCCAACTTGTCAGTGATATATTTTCTCTTTAGCCAACGTTGATAAACTTCACATTAACACGTCCCAATGTGAGGAACTCTCCATCAATCAAACAGCTCCAAGTTTAGATGAATGTTTAACCCTGAAGAACATGTCACATACATTATCTACGCGTTTCCGTTTTCATATTTTTTCCCCTTTCCCCGTTTTTCGGATTTCTTCTCTGGAGATATGTGCAACATGAGCTGGGGTCGTCCTCTGGTTATCCCGTTCGTGTGCCAGCCACGTTTTTCCACGCGTAATCGTATCACCAGGGACACGCGAATCGCTTTCCACAACCGGTCCCCACGGGGAATCACCACGCACGGCATCGTAATCATTCCCAATCCAATATTATCCCATGGTAGTATTTTTCTTGACATCCAGGAGCGTGCCAGGGGCATCACCCTGACACGATGGGGTTAAACAACTTGAGAATGGTACAGATAGACAGACAGGCAGAGAGACAGGGCGCGGTGGATTCCACAAACATCGTAGAAGACTTTTCGCGATGCGATCCCAGGAGATCGCTCCAAAATACTGCAAATCACATCACAGGTAATACTACCACAACAATCAGGGTAATAGCCCTCCAGCACGGGGGATACATGCTCTAATTTCGGGATGGAGTGGTTGAAAATGAGGACCATACAGTCGTATCTATTTTATGGGCAATTGACAAAATATCAAACGTCACCTTTACGCAGGATAATTGAGATAACAGCGAGTGTAGGTTGCTCATCATCACTCTGACCATTCTGAGACACCAGAGAAGGAATTGTAACAATCTGCAAGAGAAAAAGAGAGAAAAACATGCGATATTAGAACAAATATTTTGCGATTCGATCGTTAATGGGAGGACGATCCCGTGGGATGCATCGAGTTGTAATGGAGAACGTTACGCCACTAACCCACGTGCAGGTTGCGATCTCTGATCATCGCTCGGCCTTTTTGGTAAGCCGGTGATAACTTGACGACATGAGATGACATTTTCGGGATGACAGGTACGAAAAAAAGGCGGAGAAGAAAAAAGAGACGTAAAAGCACGTGAATATATTCAGATGAAAAAAAGGTATATTAAAAATATGCTTACATCGACGCCGAAGATTGCCGTACTTGCATTGCTACACAGTCAAGCGCATGCAGCGCTGCGTTTAAGTAAGTGATGTGTTCCCGGGTATGGCGCGGTGTGTGGGTAACTGCTGCGAAGTAGCCAGTGCCTTGTGGCTGTTAAGAGCAACTGCTCCGTGCACGATCCGAAGGCCTGACTGAGCAGGCATGGACAAACAGCCGGGATAATAGCCCAAATATTTGCATACGCGCGGCTTTTGAATGTCATATCATACAATTCTCAAGTGTCTGTTAGTCGATAAATCATACTGCAACACACGAACACACACGTGGGAGTTTCCTTCCCCCAGTTGGTCGGGGGGTTCGTCCGGAACCTCGTGGCGGATGGAGATCCCGCGTCCTTCCGCCAAAAATCGTCAACCGGAAAGTTATTTTTAAAAAATCAACAGGAGCATTTATAATCCGCTTCACGTTAATGTATCAGTTTGGAAGAAATCAAATTCGCAGATTTAAACAAAAATCACACTGGATATTATACATGCGTCAACTTGTCGAGAATCTATATGACGTCGATGATTTTAATGCAAGCCCAGTGCGCCGATAATATTAGGTGAGTCGAACTCTCTCGAGTTAAGACGGGGTGACTAGTTACGCAGATGAAATGTTGCCGCGCTATGCCGACTCGTGTATTGAGTGTCCAAGTCCGTCCGCAAGCATGCGGTGAAAGTCGACTAAGCTCTTTAACATGTGCCCTTGCTACACTCGGCCGGATGATGGGGGATGTGCTTCGAGAACCATAGACATTTAAATGAGACTCGCTGTTCCGGTTGTTAGTTTCAGCCATCGGGAACATCGGACCGCCCCATTGGGTGGGTTCTAACAAAACTACTCAGCCGTCGCTTACAAAAGCAACACCAGACTCGTTTTTTTTTATATTCACGCAACGCCGTAACAGTGACAGAATGAAATTAGCTCATCAGTCATTCACAACTCGTCAAGAGCCGCAAGATTTAATGCCAATTAGTGGCATTTGTGATTCAGTCATTTTCTTGTTTTCGTTACACTCGCCTCTCAATTTATCGCGACAGGGGTAGAAACTAATCCTCGGGTATCTTTTTCCACTTTGATCGAGCGTATACGCTAAACGAAGACTCTATAGCGCGGACTGACTTGGAAAATCGTTAACAAGCGGTTTTTATGTAGCAGTTTTAGTGAGAACGAAGAGAGCGCTAACTGTTCGTATTGTGTGCTTGAATTGATCCTGGTTGGGAAATCAGTGGGAAGTCACGGGGAGCTAGTCAAGGGTTCTCCCGTTGTCGTCAACTTGCTTGTCAAGAAACAATCATCGCTTTAACTCTCTCCTGATACTTTTTTTCTCATTCCTAAGGTAGAATAGTTGTTTCAATCAATATTCTCCCGAGAAGATGATTCAGTACACAATCCAATCTGCGGGAATTCGCGGATAAAGTAACAATAACCAAGCGATTAAAACTATTACTCCTCCTCTGGGCGAATGGCGCCGACGACTTGGTAAAATCGCAACTTAGGCGAGTTGCGCGTGCCGTTTTTAACATGTCCAAGTTAAACACACTTATCCCGTGCTGTACAAAAAAAGGTATAGGCTCATTTCACCTTCGCTTAATCACTCTGACATTGAATACGCGCAGTATACGCAAGTATAAGGCGAGGAAGAATATATTTTTAACTGTTGGGGATGTTCCAGCAGTACAGGATGGGGGAAAAAGCCCCTTCCCCATAGCCACGAGCCACTGGCATGTGTCTCATCACTAGATCGGAAATTCCTCGCAAACATGTACAGACATCGCGACGTGGACTTCAAAATGACTCTAGTACATGCCACTTGGGCATACTTCTACCCACGTATGATGCATAGTAGATCGGTCCAGTGTATGTGACAGTAGGAGAAGATGATAGCCCGTGGATCTGTAGAATGGATTGACGGGGTACCTTGTTTCCCCCCAATGGAGTTTTATCTCTAATTGCTCATTGCGTCTCCACAGGAAAAGCCGCGAAATGTCATGCCTCGATTGGGTCCGTGTCGGTAAAGCCCTTCCCAAGTGCAAAACCGTGCAACTCACAACCCGAACTATTGCATTAGAATATATGTATGACATAGCGCAGGAGACACGCGTTTGCAAAAATTCAGGGGGGAAAGTCACAGTTATTATGATAGAAATTGTTGTCTCGAGTTTGAAGCTTGCGCGTTGCATACTTAAAAGACATTAAATGACCCAAAAATGATCACAATATGAACAGATGAAGAGAACACACACACACACACACACACACACACACACACACACACACACACACACACACACACACACAAACACACATATATTTATATATTACAGGAAAAATTGATGGAAAGATGAGATGACTATGAAAATGTCAAGCATATAATTTATAAAGAATAAACGTATACGTATAGATTGGCAGATTTAAAAAACTGTCACATTGTATAGTGCGTATAGACATACAGTTAGTTTGAATGAATGATTGATTGATTACTTGATTGATTGATTGATTGATGGATTGATTGATTGATTGATTGATTGATTGATGGATTGATTGATTGATTGATTGATTTTGCATCGATATCTAAAATCCATTCAGCTCTTCAGAGAATTTGAAGATAATTACGAGTTGTGTTTTGATACGAATTGATTTAGTAGAGTTTACATGTTTCGTTTTTGGAGCTTGTTGTTTTATACCATTCGTCTTTTTAAGTCCATTCTTGTTATGACATATTGCAAAAATTAATGTTAACGTCCGTGCTGGGGCAGTCAGTTCAAAATTCCCACACAATAACACTTCCTTCAGGAAATCGTTCATAATCCCAATTCCTCTCCTACTCTTCCCATAATCGTACACTATAGTTTGCATTGCAAAAAACAAGGGTGTCAAATTGGGGTTGATTTTAACACTGGGTATCATTTAACACAGAAAGGATTACTTCAACATGACAAGTATTACCTCTAACACCTAGAATTTTAGATTTAACACCTAGAATTTTAGATTTAACACCATCTCTGGTGTCTATGTATTGAGCAGTACCCTGGGTGTCAAGTTTAACACCTTAGGTGTTTACAGTGGAATCTCTTGGAAGAGATACAATTAATCAGAAGAAAAAAATGAAACAGACGACACAATTAAGCATATTGCTTAGCTTACAACCTTGAACAGACGTAGTCCCCGTGTATAAACAATCCTAACTACCTTAAAGACATCGTATTACAATGTTTCTAGTTTTAAACAAAATTTGACCTACACGATTTCCCGTGATACCAGTATCTCTGATAAGGTCTAAAATTGAAGCCCTGAAATATTGCAGTTCAAAGTAAGTGTTTTTAAAAAGTGAAAATCATTCAGCGATCATTCCATTATACCCCATACATTTTTGTCTGCAAAATTTTCATCAGATGACAATAATTCATATGCCAATTTTTATCTGTACATAGCTTAACTGTCTGAAGTTTTGTGTTCTAGGGTGTTTCTTTGTCCATTCAAATACTATCAGATATTGTCAGATAGCAAAGTTTGAGATTATTGTTTTTTAAATGGGGCTTCCACAATGTTATAGTGTCTTTAAGCATACCGCTTACAAACCTGAACCGACATACCCGTGTATACACATCGGTCCTAACTACCTACATAAGTTGATACTGCCACAGTGGGGGTAAAATGATTTAGCATTAATTAACTTTATAAGTTACATGATGATGTGGCAGAATAACCGCAGAGTATGAAACCATGTCGCGCCACAACACAGGTTACTCACAGGGGGAGACACGTGTACATACATCGGGCCTTAAAGGTTCACTCTCTATATAGGTAGGCTGGAAAAGTGCCCCTGTTTCAGTCAAATGATAAAAACGGGACACAAAATGTTTCCCACCATGTATCGTAAGCCGCCTTAGTTCTGTGGAAAACCATACAGCATCATTTTCGTCTAGAGTTATGTGTCGCATGTCACTGCAACATATACGGTACATATTGCTGAAAATGTGACTGCAAGTGAAGATTAGTTCTTCTCCTCTCTTTTCTTGAATTGTCACTTGAGAGTGGGCTTTAAAGCTATACTTCATACAGAGGAATTGAAAATTAAGTATATTTGATACAAACATTCATTTCGAAACAAGAAGTACATTGCAAAATCATGTTATAAATATATCTTTAAAGCTATACTTCATACAGTGTAATTGAAAATTAAGTATATATATGATACAAACATTCATTTCGAAACAAGAAGTATATTGCAAAATATTTCATAAATACATATATCTGCACAAATGCAATGACTATTACATACTTGCACTTCACACAAATGAACTCATTAAACGATAATGTATTGATAAGATATAAAAATAATGAATTAACAAGTACAAATGATCAAAACTAAATAAAATGTTTAACTCCACGTCTCAACCCACACCTACACAATCACAAAGTTTAAACTGACGGTTGATATATTTAATGAATTTGTTGAGTAAAATAAAGCTTTACAATAATAACGATGTTGTAAATATTTATTTACTATATAGGCTGAAACGGAAATACATATTTTGCATTCCAACGGCATCTAAATAAATGAAATATTCTCAATGTTTGTCCGAATATTTTTTCCCGTCAAAAAATTAGAACACTAAAATAGATCTAAATGGCGGAAGGAAAACATGTTTCAACAGGAAGTACCGCCCCGTTCCCATCGCACCTTTACGAATACTTGGAAGCGTGATAGTATTTGGAGTAATTATCTCTTTAGATATAAATGTAAATGATAATGTCAGTATCGAATCCAGATAGATTGAATAAGCAATTTCACCCAACCCCGCTCAACAATTTCAACGACTTATTTTACTAACTGTCAACTTGACACGTTTTTAGACCGCAGATAATGAAATATAAACAAGATGCATATCGCACACGTTACAGTGAAGGCAATTAGTGCCAAAAATTTAGACATTTTCTTCATTGGAGATTTTTTTATGAATAAAACCATATCTCAGTCATGTTGTCATTGTGGCGATAAACTTGATTAAAGTGTCTCCGCGTATCGAACGCATATTTGCAAATCGCAAATAATTATTGTTCAAGTCAACCTATCCGATCAAAGTACAACTATAGCACATAATGACAATATATATTTAATAA
Source organism: Eucidaris tribuloides (assembly GCA_001188425.1). Taxonomy (NCBI): domain Eukaryota; kingdom Metazoa; phylum Echinodermata; class Echinoidea; order Cidaroida; family Cidaridae; genus Eucidaris; species Eucidaris tribuloides. Next base: position 45,408 of record JZLH01S0511429.1, read on the forward strand.
TTTGTCTATGTTTTCCTCATTTTTTTTTCTGTTTGGTAATTTGTTATTCGTTTCACAAAGCTTGCATAATCACAGCAAACCTCTGTTTTTAGAGTGAAATAAAAACACACGCGTGCAGGAGGCAATGTTTTCGGCACAAAATTCAACTAACACAAAATATTTATAAGGATCAAGTAACAGACTAGATTAAAGTGAAATTGCAATTGACATTCTGTATCGTTGTAAAACTTCCGGGAGTATGTGCGACCTTAATTATAGCATTTAGATAGATATCTGGAAAGATATGTTACACGGAAGATTAGATATAAACAAGTGGGTAGATAGATAATAGATATAAAAATAAATGGATGGATAGGTAGAAAAACATTATATACAGTCCAAACTAAAACGAAAAACTTGTCTCCCCAAATGTTGACTATAAAAATTATGACAGACAATAAAAGGCGGATAGATTGAGTACATACAGGTATATGAAGATATAGATAGACAGATGTTGTTGATTGATTGATTGATTGATTGATTGATTGATTGATTGATTGATTGATTGATTAATTAATTGGTTGATTGATTGATTGATTGATTGATTGATTGATTGATTGATTGATTGATTGATTAATTAATTGATTGATTGATGGATTGATTGATTAATGGATTGATGGATTGATTGATTGACTGGTTGGTTGGTTGGTTGATTGATTGACAGATTGATATGCATATTTTGCGCCATTTTATTATATATCCATATTTTATATGATAAAATATCATAACACTTTTGTATCGGCTTTCCATTCTTTTAAGTGAAAGAAATGTATTTTGTGCAAAAAACTTACAAACTTACTTCCAACTACGAAGTTTAATAAAACGTCAAAGAAAAAATGACGGTGCTGGCCTGTTAAAGTAGAGTACAAGTGAGCAATACTTGACCAATAACGTCATTGTCATTGGGTATATCCGTGTTATACTTACGAAGAGTGAGTTTGGAATAGCGTATATAATGAGCAATTCGTTCAGTGTGTATACGTTTGCTCAAAATGGTATTATCTAGTCATTACTGCAGTTACATAGTTCTCATAAATGGATCATGATTTATTGTTTGTCAGTCACCTTCAGTTTGAATTTGCCAAAGTAGTCCGAAATCTTATTGCTATCCATAATCACTCCTAATAATATTCATAAAAATTTTGGAGTACGGCTATCCACACTGAATATACAGAGTTGTAGTAATGAATACATGTATATTTTTATTCCGATATCCCTCTGGCGATTATTATAATGTTAGAATCCAAAGTAGTTGGATCGTATTTTGGTCTGAACTTAGTTTAAACTTTACATTCCGTAAAGTTATTTCGGGAACTATGCTACTTTACAGATTGCCAGTAGAAAGCCTTACAAAAGTTCATAGCTGCCGCGTCCCAGGAGATCACTTTAATCGACGTCACCCGATATGTACCCAGATACTTTTCTTGGCATATTGTAAAGTTGGCACGGAATATCACTTTAAACCGACAACAACCCGTACAGACCTTGTTTTTCAAGGATCCGGGTCCTTTTTGTTTAACTCACTTCTTGGTAGTCGTTCTTACACCACTGACCGTCGCACAATACCTTGCATCGAGATTAGCGTCCAAGCTTAAGTGACGTACGTAATGGTTACTTTTGGTTCATTATCATTACCATGTTATTACGCGAGACACTTTCATTAACAATCAACAGATAGAGGTCCTCCTTGAAAAGTCAGGTTTAATCAAAAACCTGTGTCGATTGAAGAGGAAAAAATAGGTCTTGCAACGGTAACTTAAGTACCTAAGAGGATTACCCGTGTACTTCATGAGTACGTCTAATGATATTGGATGGTCTCAACAATCAATGCCAATTAGACCTCGATTGTATACAATGCATGAACTGAAACATGAATGCGTTTACTAACAACAGGGTGGGTGGGCATGGGTATTAATGTCCTTAACCATCGACATTGATAAACATGGAGTGGGTACTCACGTGGAGAGAGTAATGATCCTCATTCTGCGCCATGTTACATGTAGCCCTACAAACAGGCAACTGGTGCTGGATGGCTGTGTATTATTCCATACAGCCAGAGTAAAAGCCAGGTCAGAAAAATAACCAACGGAATGATTGCAGATTTCCAACGATTAATAATAAATCAGATGCGATCATCTAAAAACGGTACGCGTTTGATCCTTTACAAGGAATTCGGCTCTCGCTGCAAAAGAGATAGCTGGGTATATTGTCCAATATAAACGATAATAAACATTATACTCGAATATACATCCGAGATGACCGCCCTTCTTTAGGGGATGGAAACTGTACAGTCAAAAGTATTGGCATTAACGGCTTCTAGCTCTCGTGTACGAGTCCGACAATGAAATACAGAGTAAACGAAGTGGTGTCTTAGCTCCGCGGAAACGGTTGATCCGGATTGGAACCTAGCCACTTGTACAGGATGCCGAGGAGAAAACAGAAAAAAAGTTCTCGGAAAGTATTGAAGAGTCTCAAATTGATTAACTGTAGAGTACGTCCCTGCGTATCAGCATGGATTGACGAAGAAGAAATTGAGTGAGTGAAGTAGAACCATCATCAAGGCTCCGTATACGTCCTTTCTTCTCGGTGACTGAAGCTCAAATAAAACTTCGGTCTTAGAGCGGTTCTCAAGAAACACAACCCGAACTGAAAACGGACTCTGGCATACAAGGAAAAAAGTGGTGGGTACGCATGGACATGGCTTTTCATAGGCAAATTCACTACTGAATAAATTATGGGTCGGGGAGCTGGAATCTGCGCGCACAGGGCAATTATATGGTGCCTTATGGACCGATTATCGTCCTATAAGGAGGTGGGACACAAAATTAGTCTGCACTCTGTACACTCACTTTCTTCTGTGAGTATCATAAAGCGCCACACCAATCTGAACATTCGGACTGGAGTATGAGAGGGACTTGGACCACCTACCAGACTTAACTTTCTATTTTATTACGATTTGCGTGCAGAATTCGTTAATACCGTGTAATTTCAAACGCCCGCAATGTGTAGAGTCAAGTTCAAACAATGTACGACGCGTATTTCTAGCCTTAAATTTGGGATTATGATTTAATTAGCGCTGGAATGCGGCGAGTTTTGATGATTTTATTAACGGGTCCTTGCGGGGAACACCGTCGACATACTGGGGCGTTCATTACACTGGAATGGAAGGAACACTTTACCAGGGTAGCCGTTATGTGGCGGCAGTACCTTTCAAGCCCAATTAACGATTCGGTGAAGACCTGACAAAATGAGAATTAAAGGCATCGTATACCAATGTTTCCATTTTTAAAAAAATGTGAGCTACATGATTCCCCATACTACTAATATCTTTGATAAGGTCTAAACGTGAAGCCCTGAAAAAATTGCAGTTCAAAATAATCATTAAATGCTTTAAAAAGGTAAAAAATCATTGAAAGACCATTCCACTTTTCAGCTGACATTCACATGCCGATTTTTATCTGTACATATTTTACAAGTGACAGCATAACTGTCTGAACTTTTGTGTTTAAGGGTGTTTGTCTGTCCATTCAAATACTGTCAGATATGTCAGATAGCAAAGTTTGACAATTTTTTTTAAAATGGGGCTTCCACAATGTTATATAGTGTCTTTAAGCGTCATGTAGTTCAAGTGACGGCTTCATTGAGGTTAGCATAATTAACCCGCGTTTAACCCCACACACATTACACGGCATGTGTAATTTTGATACTCAATAAAATGATACAGCGAAAATATTCAGGACGCACTGCGTTCCCCTCGCTCTACTCGGACTATACTCATGATCATGTTCTCAGATAACACATGCAAGTCTTATTCTCCTTGTAACTCGAAAGCATTTGTACACCTATTGTGAAAATTGGTGTGAAAAATGCAGTTTTAAGGACGCATTCCCCTCATTCATAAATACCAAACATTCCTAAAATTGCGAGAATAATGCTAAAAATTTACGTACCACTGAGGTTATAAAACGCTGATGTAAAATTAATTTGTCCGTGATATTTTCTTGAATAATGATAATTCGTCTTAAATTACGTGTAATATGAGCATTAATGTGACTTAATTACACATTAAACTTAACGAATTAAAAAAAAACGGTGAAATAAACATTCTTGTTAAAATGCAATTGTGTGTAACAAAATTTCTCTCCTAATTTGTTCTGAACGTCGGCCTCACATTCAATTTGTAGATTGTTTTAAAGGCTTGTGATTTGGACAAAAACATAATTGTGTATGATTATCCAATAATTTAAGTATTCAACAAGCTCTATTCCCTTCGTCACCCAACGTAGTAAGTAGTATTTTAATACCAGGCAGATGTGAATTGACGCAATTCAATTACTTTATATATTGGCCCAATAATTCTACAATGTTCACGCAGAGAAGACAAACGTTTTGTTTCAAGAAGAAAATTGAAAATTACACTCATCTTGTAATATAAAATCGTAAATCTGTGAACATGTGAAACCGATTGGACCCCATTCTTGATTTAATGTATTGGTCACTCGCTAGGGGGCGTTATTGCATGCTGCGCACCGTGGGCGGTTGTGCAACGAATTGTTGGCTAACACTTATCTTGGTCTGTTGGTGGCACTTGCTGACAAAACATTTAATGCTCCCCAAAAAGTTATTTCGCTCTACATAAATACCACCACCTTAATCATACCAGTACAATATATATCATTCTGAAATGATTGATATATTGTTACATAAGACAAACATAATTAAACCTGAATTATCAAATAGTGGTGCAGTGGGTTGGGTTGCTGGGTTAGGGTTAGGGTTGGGTGTGATGTCATGTAGCTTCGTAAAATCATTCATCTCATTTTAACTCGTGAGATTGATCTGGTCGCTTTCTTATTTGCTGGATTTTTTTTTCTTTGTTTATGTTCGTTTTGAATATTTGTTTTTATCAATAAATTCAAACAATACGGCCATTTCTGTATGTGATATTAGAATAGTTTTTTTTTTTTCAAACTGAGCGACAATCATTCGTAGAAGTTTCCGTTCCCGAATATATACATAAACTGTCCTTTATTTGTAAACCGTTTAATTTGAGTCCATCCGGCCCGAAGGGCCGCGATGAGCGTTACCTATGGCGTGGCCGTCCGGCGTCCGTCCGTCCGTCCTTCCGTCGTCCGTCCGTCCGTCCGTCCGTCCGTCGTCCGTCCGTGCCTTAGTCCGTCGTCGTCTCTCTCTCCGTCACAGTTTTGAAATGCTTGCTTCTTCGTCATTTTCAACGATTTTGATTCTGATTGTTTATATGATAGGGGTAAGTGGGGATTTAAAACTTCTTAACACAGATCGTGAATTCATTATATTTTTTTAATTTATGCAAATTTATATCGAATCACAATAAAATGCTTCTTCTCTTTTCATTTCTCAACGATTTTGATTGTGAATTGCATTTATTTTGGTAGGCTGAATTATGCACATTAAACTTTCCTACACAGAATTTTGACATATACTTCTTGCATTAATTATCGGTACTTTATGGCAACATTTATACCAAAATAAAGAAAACTTGCTTCTTTTTTCCCACTCATTTCTTGACGATTTTCATTTCTGTTGTTTAGATCGGAATAGGCTATGGTGGCGGGCTTCAAGACTTTCTGCACAAAAATTTTGAAATTATATCAATTATGACAAATTTAAAATAATCAATTATGCATAGTTATGCAAAACTTTCGAAATCACAAAAATGCTTCTTCTCCTGTATTTCCTCAACCATTTTAATTGTGATGTATTTATTTGGCGTAGGCTGTGAGTATTGCACATTAAACTTCTAACAAATTTTTGAAAACTTATACTATTAATTAATTATGGTAATTTTATGCAAAATTAATACCAAAAATAACAAAAATTGCTTCTTCTCTCGAAATTTTTGACGATTTATTCTGTTTTGTTTGATGCTGAATAGGCGGCTGGTGGGCTCAGACTCTCACACAAATTGTGAAATTAATCATTAGTCAAAATTAAAATAATCATGATGCAATTTAAGGCAAATTTATTCAAATCACAAATAAAATATAAAAATGTTCTCTCTCATCTCATTTCTCAACCACATTTATTTAGTTTTGCTTTATTCTGGTATAGTTAATTAGCTGTCGTTAGGTCCTACTACCAGTTATGTACATATGCTAATAACTTATATGTTTATAGATTTAAAGACTTTTGTCTGTATAGGTAGGGGTGCGTGTGTGTTGTTTTGTATGTGTGGTGTGTGTGTGCCTGTGTGTGTGTGTGTGTGTGTGGTGTGATGTGTGTGTGTCAGTGTGTGTGTGTGGTGTGTGTGTGATGTGTGTGTGTGTGTGTGTGCTGTGTGTGTCCGGGTGAATGCGTGTGTGACGTGTGTACGTGATGTATGTTTCTTTTCGTCTGCGGGCGTGCGTGCGTGTGTTTTTGCCCATGCGCGTGTATGTTGCGTGTGTATGTTTGGTATGTTGTGTGTGGTTTGTGTGGTGCGCAATGCGAGCGTGTGTGTGCGTGCTGTAATGTGTCTGTTTGTTTTGTGTTGTGTCGTGCGTGTGTTTTGTGTTTTATATATTTTGTTGTATGCGTGTTTGTGTGTGTGTTGTGTGTGTTGTGTTGTGTGGTTGTGTGCTGTGTGGTTGTGTGTGTGTGTGTGATAGCATGGTGTGATGAGTGTTGTGCGTGCTATTCAATGTATCTGTTTGTGTCTGCTTGCGTGTTGTGGTGTTAGTATGTTTTTTGTAGTATGTGTGTGTGTGAGTGTGTGCTGTGTGTGTTGAGTGTGTAGTGTATGTATGTGTACCTTTGACATTTGTCTATTTCATTTAGCTATTTTGTATTTTGAATTCTTAATTATTATGTATTTATCTTTGGATTATATTTATGTCATTGTACTTTCACTATAATAGCAATTTTGTATTTAGTTACAGGGCTCTCTGTAAGCAGGCCCCCGGCTTGAATGAGCTCACCTGTATTTTTTGTTTTTTTTTAATAAACGTGATACATAATAAATAATAAATAATCTGTGATGCTAAGCTTGGACACGTAACTTTACCCAGAATTTTTAACTGTTGCTCCATTAATTAATTATATGTAATTTATGCAATTTATTCCAAATGAAATCAGAATTTTTTCAGTTCTTATTCTATCAAGTACATATTAATTGCGTTCCACACTTCAAATGTGCTTTTTCCAACAGACAAAATGCAGTATGGAGCCCGAAGGGATCCGGGGATGCATCACATATTAATTCATCGTATATTATTATTATTTTTTTATATTATTATTTTATTTTTTTCATGGTCCCTTCCAGGGCCATGAAACTAACATATTTTCTCACTCGAATTTTTTTATATTTCATGTTCCTTCCGGGACTCAATTTTCATACTTTCTCACCAGTATATAAATGTACCACATGAAATTCGGATATATGATGTTGGGAACGATGCCGATGAAGCGCTACGTCATTGACGTTTTCTAGTTTTTTATCACAATTCTAGTGAGCCATTTGCTCAGTTTGCATGTTTTACGAAGGTGTGAAATCACAATCAATGAAATATCATTTTATTTTATTTGAAATGAATTAAATTGAATTAGAAGCATACATTCAATTCAACATATCTCCCACCACTCTACTCGAGACACACAGAATCGGTGTCTTACTTTTTGCCGGGTTTTATTATGCATTTCAATTCATGTTAATTATTGTTTCCACATAATCCAAGTCGTATTACAGTCAATGTATACCACAATATAAGATGAACAATTCATATCACAATCGATATTCAAACCATACTCAGTACATAACAATATACAAGCAATATGATATATCATAAATACAAATTATGTACATTATCCAAATTAAAGAATTTACGAAATTCTTGGTTCGGAAAAATTGATATAAGCCTTAGAATTGAACGGAATTGCAATAAACCAATCTGCCGAACATTATTCTTTGTAAAATTATTCAAAATCCAAAGTTATTAATATTTTGAGATAAACGTTATTCATTATGATCCATTTTGCATTGTATTATTTTTGTCTTGAAATTTTGTACGAATACAACATATGTGACTACCTTTTGTCTTTAACTATATTCCATTATAACTACTACTTCTGGTATTGCTACTACTACTACTACTACTACTGCTACTACTACTACTACTATTACTACCACTACTACTACTACTACTACTGCTACTACTACTTTTTCTACAGCAACTAATGCTACTATTACTTCGACTGCACTACTAACTTTGCAACGTTCCTTATTTTCAAGAAAACGACTTCTTTGTGAAATGTAAAGATTTATACGACCCTATACAATATGAAAGATTTTCGCTTTTTACCTTGAAGAGATCGTTTTAATATGTTTTAAGACATACATATATTATAATTAAAAACGACTTAGTGATTTTATTTCTTACATGATTCTTGCATCATCACCCCATATAAAACAAAAGTTCCCACAGATTTCGTAAATTATACAATATTGTATTTGTGATGAAAATAATTAGATATGTCGAACAACACATACAACGATTAACAAAAAGTGACTTTGGGTCAAAATAATGTAGCAAATGGAAATGAAGGATAACAATATTCTCTTTATATACTCTCACTCAAATGTAATGCATAAATACATAAATGTGTGTGTGTGTGTGTGTGTGTGTGTGTATGTGTGTGTGTGTGTGCGTGCGTGTGTGTGTGTGTGTGTGTGTGTGTGTGTCGTGTCGTGCGTGCGTGTGTGTGTGTGTGTCGTGTGTGCGTGNGTGTGTGTGTGTGTGTGTGTGTG
>JZLH01S0511429.1:62988-82022 GCA_001188425.1 Eucidaris tribuloides
TGGCGCCGGCCCTGTCTTTACTTCAGGACAAGAAACCTTTTCCTTATATGATTGAAAACTGCATTTGGTAGAAGAATGTATTCCAAACTTTCGCCCACGACTGTATATAGACAGAAGTTGCATTATTTTAATTAACGATATGAAGAAAAAGAAATTGTTAGAACCCCCTACTTTTACCCAGAAAATCCTCGTAAATATCTTTTATTGGTGCAGACAAAAGTGGGTGATACATTGAATAACAAATACACGTAAATGTGAAATCATTCACATAGTGTACTGTATATCATTATTCATGTTGTCCATCAACTCGCCTTCTGAACGAAAGATACCATGTTCGCAAATAAATCAGGCGTGACACTTTTGGTTATAAAAATGATTTTAAAATGTTTTCGCTCGTAAGCGAAGTTTTTTTTCTCTTGCATATACGAGGCTTTTTTTTTTTGTAGTAATGACATTACAAACTATAGTCACGGAATTTTTTATTTATACCACACGGGTTCAATTTATTTCCATAATATTCAAGTTATACATACATATATATCATGAAATAAATACTACAGCAGACAAAGATACAAATAAATTATAACGAGTTCAGAACGTTATTTCATTTTGCTATGCTACCAAATGCATTTTTCTCAATCTAATTTACTCTAATTTATTCTCATATCTTTTCTTCATCGTCGATATAAACATATTTACAAAATCCATTTTTACTGTTTTTCGTTCATATCTACAAGTAAATTATGAATTGAAAATAGTGCATAATTAATGAGTAAATGGATAATCCAGATTTCATTTCCAACAGATTCCCGAAAACAATAAACTGACGTTTAAAGTCAAATGTGTTCAAAGAAATTGTTTGAATTGTTGTTCAATACATTTCTAAAACACCTGTACTTCAAAACATTCAAGAAAAACATGAACAGTATTGCGGACATAAGTTGTTTTTAGTAATATTCCAAATTATCGGGAGTGGGTAGCATAATATTTAACATGTACATAAACTTGAAATCAAATTGAATCAATACGAGGTCTTCTACATTTTTTAATTTAAAGGTCAAAGGTCCAAATATATTTCCATGAAGGGTTATTTCCAATGTTAAAAGTCACGGAGTTTTTATGACCGCTGTTAGAATTTAAATTAAAGATTGTGTCAGGGATGTGCAAGTCCATTACTTCCCTTCATTATCAATAGCAAACGGTAGTTTAGTACTTACAAATGGTGTGTTGAAAGTCTGAGATCCATACGTCATGAATTTTGTTGTTTATGAGAAAAAATAATAACGACATGTTACCAGTATGTTGTTCTTTTAGTGTAGTTTCAATTTTTGCTCAAATTGCGAATCGGGTTAGTGCACCGCTCAGCATTAGTACGGCGCAGCCCTCTGTTGGTTTAAACAGCTATCCCCTGGCGACTTTCTGGTAACGGCGTTGATGGACAATTTTTGGAACGCACGTGCATCGTTTGTACGGTCGCTGGATTTGTAACATTTTGTCCTGAGCAAATGAAAAAGGATTGAAGTTTAACTTGTCCAGATTTTTCACCAAAACTCATATTTTTACACTCCAGTCTTTATGAGAGTTGTTGTATTTATATTTAATCTTCACATTGGGGTATTATTTCTGCTGATTTGATTCATTTAGATGTTTTTGACGCGCAACTCAATGACACATATCTTTAATATGAATTTTGTAATAGCAAAGAATTGCAAGTTCAGAAACAGAATGTCTAAATCATAACGTTTTATTGATACTTTTGAAAAAGCAATGATATATATATATATTTACACACACATCACAGACACACAACAACACACACACACACACACACACACACACACACACACACACCACACACACCACTACAACACACACACAAACACACACAACATATTTATATATATATTTATATATTAATTATGTATCTTTCTGCTTGTTCTCATACAGTGAAAGCAAATAGTTGTTATTTATGTACTCTCTTATATATTGTTATATATATATTATATATGTTTATATCTTTTCGCTTATTTGCTTTCTTATTATGGAAAGCAGTAGTTGTTGTTATTTAGTTACTATCTCTTAATATTATATATCATATATATTATATTATGTGTGTGTGTGTGTGTGTGTATGTAACTTATTTATATATATGTGTGTGTGTGTTGTGTATATGTATATAGTATATTAATTATATATTATAGAATATATATTATTATTATTATATTATTTTTTTTTTTTTTTTTTTTTTTTTTTTTTTTTTTTTTTTGTTTTTTTTTTTTTTTTTTTTTTTTTTTTTTTTGTTTTTTTATATATTTATTTATTATATTATATTATATTATATTATATTATATTATATTATATTATATTATATTATGTATAATATTTTAGTGTAGCTTTTTGGGGGAAATACAAAAATATGTCCTTGGTGTAGTACAGTAAACTCTGAAAATGTATCGGATATGTTAAGGTTGATTTGTTTTTGTGTTTTTCTAACTTACTGTAACATTGTACCTTTAGAAGTACATTTATAATTATGATTCCGGCGATGGGAATAGAGTATCGGAAGCTGGTCGCCGGATCTGCATGAAGGTTATCAATAGAGCAATAAATGAATATGTGGTGGGTATAAACAAAAGAATTTAATACTGGATGATAGCGTCTTAATATGTTTATCAAAGATATCAATATCGTGCAATATCACAACCCTAATGTCGCATTATTCGTCATGCATGATGTAGTATTGGTGTTACTTACAGTCACCGGAAGTCCCGGGAGAACTCCTGCCGGAAGTATACGTCTAGGTTAATGCTTAAGATTGAAAATTTGGATAAGTTACGTTTAAACATATCTTAAGTGATTTGTTTTATCAAGTAAGAGGAAACATTTTAATCAAATACATTTCAGGTAGGACTAATATTGATTACAAATTAAGTTTAAATATGTAAGACGCTGTCACGTACGCAGTATCACGGGTTTATGTCTAGGTATGCACATATATTTATCTATTCATTTACTTCTTATCTATTTATGCAATCTTTCCTTCCTACATACTTATATTTACTTATATCTTTATTTATGTATTCGTTTGTTGAATCCTTTAATTATTTATTTAGTTACTTAATTATCTCGTCAGTTAGTTAGTCAGTTATTCAGCCATTTTTGTCATCCTTTAGGGACCCAAAACGATGAATTCATACTTTTAACTGGGGGGGGGGGGCAATAAATAATAAGCGAACTACGTTTTGGTGCAAATGTGAACAACGGTAGTTATAAGCACGTGTGACATTCTGCACGTGGTTCCGTCATTGTCCACACATGTACACAGATTTGGTGTAACAGAGTGACGTCACAATTTGGCACTCTGTGCAAAAAACTTATTAATCCTGGTTCCAAAAATCAGTAGAAGACCAGTAACACAGAATTTAGATTATGAAGAAGTTAGGCTCATTTTGTAACCCGGACTGCAAATCAAGGACAGGAATGGAAGACTTACTTTGAATTTTATACACGCAATACCCAACTTGGTCAAATGAAAGTCCACCGATATCTATATTTGGAGACCTATTATACTTGATTGTCCTGAAGACAGTTACCTTATTTTGCATGAGAAAACCACATGGTACTCGGAAATGATGCTTGTTTGACACACTTCCTGGGGAGCAAACAATACCAACAAGTCGATTATTTCCTCGAATAAAAAAAAAAATGTGTTTTCGGCTCGAGCTCTGTTTAAGTCGACGCTGGACTGACACAGGACGTTGCAACCCACCTATCTGTATTCTCTGTACCGTCTCAAAATGACACGTCGGTACTGGTCGAGCGGAAGATAACAAACCTTGAAGATATTCCGGTTGTGCCACCGCAGAATATTTTGTGAATATTTGAGAAGTTACAGTTAAACCTAGCCCCCCTCCCCCCCCCCAAACAAAAAGGGATAAAAAAGAATGATAACAATTATTCAAGTTTCAATGTAACATGACAGTCGAACGCTTTGCATAACAAAAGCCAACAAATTACCCCGAAAAGGCTTTAGAATATATTTGGTATTATTTGTCTTATTTGTCTTTTTTTATGTCACAATGCATATTAATTTTGTTGGTAATTTGTTTGTATATACTAAATATATTTTATATGGAGTCGGAAATAAAATTGGAATAAAAGAATTAATATAATGTGATTGATTTTCCAATAAAGATGAATATTACAATTTCATCGAAGTACGTACAAGGGCGTAGGCTGGGGGTGCACTGGGTGCACGTGCACCCCCCGCAGAGCCAAAGGAGTTCCGCCCCTGGCAAGCGAAAAGAAATTTTCACCACCTTTTCTGCTTTCAACGCCTGATTTTCTCAACTTTAGTTCCACCTCCCTAAGTTGTGCACCTCCCCACACCAAGTTAGTTCCACCTCCGCAAGATGTGCACCTCCCCATGCCCAAACCAGCCTACGCCCCTGACGTATACCTATAGGCCCATGTAAAAGGCCTTCAAACATATTCATGTAATTTCCACATACACTAACACACAATTTGAAGAGAATAGAGGAATTAGTTCATCTTTTGATAAGTTTTCAAATGTTCCTCGCAAATTTATATTACTTTTTCATAAACATTAGCTGCGATTTTTTTTTATTTTGATGTATGTATATACCGTTGGTTTTCTATAAAAGTTATCATAGATAACACATAATTCATTATATTAATTTTGTTAGAGTTCTATATATATTCTCTTACTATTGCAAATGTGTGTATCTTCCTCCTAAGGAAATAAATCCAGTGAAATCATCGCAAAGGGACATTGATTCCCACATAAATATGCAAGGTGCGAGTATTCATTAAAGCAAAAGGCGCACGACATCTATTTGGTTTACAATACATGCAGCTCTCTGTATCTCTGTATCCATACCTCGACTTATAAAAAAAATAGACATGATTAAACTCCGCGATCCATCCCATTAATTTTTTTGTATGTTTGTAAGTTTGTTTGTTTGTTAGTTTTTGTTTGGGATGATGCACATGAATCGTGCTATGTTTTTAATCGAATCGTCCCTGCAAAAGCTTCTAAAACCATCGATAATGTTTCAGAAAAGTCAATATTATACACCTAAAATCAAAGCACATAATTGGGGAATTAATTATGTATAAGTTGTGCGTCTATAATGTTTCATTTTTATGGTGGTAGGCATTTTACTCTGAAAATGTAAATTTCGCTTCCCAGAGGATTTTGGGGAGCAGCATGGTATATAAGGGTCTTCTTGACATTAGTGCCCTTGGGCCACCGGAAGGCTTGGTCTGTCCCTGACTATACAGGGCTTGTCTATGATCATTATATCAACAAACATCTCTTTGCTGTCGTACTTGACGATAACATTTAAGTCATTATTTCACATATTTACACAAACTTTAAATTGACTAAATTCTGGATTAATGTTCACATCCACGATTCTGAACTTCATACAATGCACATATAAAATCATTCTTTTAGTATAAAGTAAATATTTTCTAGACCAATAATTGCTCTTTACCATTACAGTGAAATACAAGCCGGCGACGGAAACGTTACGCGGGTTTCCATAAGAAACAATTAAGCAGATATACAGATCATAGGACATCGTAAGAAGATAATGTGCTACAAACAGCATAGCTGTTGATACAATCAAGTTTTATTGATCCTAAATAAACATTAACATATGATTTCTTTATCTTTGATCAGCAAAGAAGTCTCAACAAATTACTTGTAAATGATGCTATCTGGTATTGAACATTAAATGGGTAATATATTTTTTTTAGATGCCAGAGGCGTCGATCCTGCGGTGCAGGGGAGCAGTCGCCCCACCCCAATGAAAATATGGGGGAGGCAAACGAATCGTTTTGCCCCCAATAATTTTGACAACTTGGAAAAATTCCTAAAGCATAATGCAAGATTATGTATAAAAAAATTAGTGCAAAGCACTTCAAAACCATTAAATATTACGTAAAAATACTACTAAACATACAAGTTTCGAGCGCGACGAAAATTTTGACATGTCTCTTACTTTTGCACCGCCCTGTTAGAAATATAAATTTAGCAAGCTGCTAATTAAGGGTTACTTTAAAAATGTCTTGAATATATTATTTTTCCTGATTTTTCATACGAAATTGATAAGATCCCTAACTTTTTGTTTCTGAAAAAATATCTTCAAGTTTCATGACTTTCCAGAAATTCCCTGAACTTTATAAACGCTGAGACTCTTGTCCTGTCCAATCTTGTTCATATCCACAATTGCTGCAAACAACAACAAAAAGCTCAAAGCCCCCCTCCCCCCCCCCAAAAAAAAGAAAATCCTATACTTTAATCTTGAACCATTCTGTTATATGTTTTGGATACCTACATGTAACTTCATTTTGTACGTAAAATAAAAACAAAACATTAACAATAAAGCAGTATGCATGCCCTAAAGCATGTTAAAATCTTTCATCTCGTACGACTGCGTAAGAGTTAATTCCCAGAGTTAATTTTGCACGTCCAGGAAACAAGGGAAAACTTGATTTTTTGGCCTTCCTACAGCGTTGCTACACGAGAGTGATCAGCCATAAAACTTTGTTTTCCATACCGTCCCTTGCCAAAAGTATTGCAATATACTTACGCATGCATTTTTAGTTTAAAGGGTCTTTCTATTGTATAATGGTATACTGTTGAAGTTATTATTGGAAAATAACAAATTATTTGAAATGAAGTTACTGGATATTCTTTCTCCTTTCTCCTCCAAGGCGGAGAGATCACCCAATGCAGACACACCCACGGCAGAGGGGCTGTAACACAAAATTAAAAATTTTTCGCATCCCTGGTGTGAGGTGTTTAATTCACCCTAGAACCGTAATTTGATTTCACATTTTTCGTGAAACATTTTTGATGGTTTGGAAAGACTTCCAACAAACAAAAACATGTCAATATGTTACTCTGAAGTGATCTCAGAAAGAAGACCACACCCGCAACGAAGAAGAAAGCGCTTCCTATCTTCATATAGACAGTGATAAGGAGAATGTGTCTCATATTTTAGACAGGACCTCTTGAAGTTATAATTTCTTGTTCTTTCTCAATTCTAAATGTGGTTTACTCTTCCAAACATCCTAAAATGGGGAGTGATCGAAGGCCTCCATCTGTAATTAGTATCCGTATTATTATTAACCCTATACCTCTGCCGTGGGTGCGCCTGCATTGGATAATCTCTCCGCCTTAGAGAAGAAAGGAGAACGAATACTTATTTGCTTCCATTAAAAAAATATATATATTTTCTAATAATAACTTTACAAGGACATCATTATAGAAAGACCACTTCATACAGGGAGGCGAAAAATGTTAAATTTTATGTTTCCAGCCCCTCTGCCGTGGGTGCGCCTGCATTTGATAATCTCACCGCCTTGGAGAAGAAAGGAGAAAGATTATTCATTGACTTCATTCAAATCATTTCTTATATAGTTTCCAATAATAACTTCACTAGGACATCATTATAGAAAGACCCTTTCAACTCAAAATGCATGCGTTATAGTGTATGTTGCAATATAGTCTTGACAAGGGAGGGAATAATGATGTTGATATTTCCGCTCTCTGCCTCGTATAATTATTGATAATACACAGGTATTTTGTCTGCTGATCATGTTCGCAACAAAGCTGTATCATTTTCCCAATTTTTGTGTGTGTACAACATGGCTATTTCTCTCTGAGAAACCCAAGATCTAATTTCGCTTAAAGTTTTTCGCAATGATTTCAATGATATGATAAGGACATCAATTAAGATATTTTCATAATCTCTTTTGATCGTTTTATAAAATATCAGAGCTATTATTTTGTAACTTTAATTAATTTTCGTTTTATTGTTCCTGTGGTTTGATCACGGACTGGGCCACGGCTCTTTTGTGGCTGTCCAATCGTATCATGTTATGTGTATGTGTTTTAATTTTATCTTTTTGCGGAAATAAATAGAACGACAACCCCCGATACATTCCAATTTCCGGGAACAGTGGTGGGTAAGTATAGAAACAGAACGATATCGGGAACTGGTACAGCGGGTAAATATGAGTTGGGTTTACTCATTTACACTACCCCGGCTCAAGGACTTCCCAGAACAATAGTAGGATTACACACTCAAAATTGATACATGGTAAAATTGGTAGAATATTTTTAGAACTTTGCCAAGTGATATTACTTTTACAGGTATGCATAGACGTATGAGGCGAGATTAAATATTACCCAAAATGGAAGTATAAGCCGATAGAACTAAAATGATTATTACTTGTAATTAATTTCCGTTATATTCGATGGCTTCACAGATGCCCATTACGTGGTTTCAACTGGATGACCATGATTATAAGGTTTCCACCAGTCTCTTTCCACTGATGATGGGTGTTCAAGTCTTCGAAAAAAGGGGGGTTCCCTCTCTCATGGCCGCATCCTCAGCACTGCGTCCTACTTAACGGACTAGATAATGGGTAACCAGCCTTATACAGGGGGCCCAAAAGATGCTGACGAGTATAATCTGCTAATTTCTTCAGCATTATAATGGCAAAATGTCCATTAATTTTAATTTCGTTTTGGTTAGAACGTTCTTTTTCACAAATAAAATGATACCCAAGATCATAAATTTTTGAGTAAGCGTTTTGATATCTAGGGCATTTTTGTTCGAGGCAATGCAAATTTCCCAAAGCTGCAATTTTTCTACAGCGGCCGGTCATCGGAAACGCCTAGATATTTGTGGCCTCTGAGCTGTCCATACCAAGCCCGCATGGTACCAGACAAACCGGCTGATGACAATGGGACGTGTAGACTAACATCAGTTCTCTTTTAAGAACGCGGCATTCCTAAGGCTTTTATAAAGAAGACGATGCTACGGCTACCAGTCCCATTGGCATCGCGGTTTTGCTGGTATCGGGCTGTATGCAACTCAGAGGCACCGTTCCGATGAACCGCCGCTTTGAGAAAAATGACGAATTTGGGAAATTGGCAGCCCTCCGTAAAAATGGCCCTAGCAATCAAAACCCTATACTTCAAATCAATGATCTTGGTATGCATTTTATTGAAAGGAATGTTTAACGTCACAATAATAATAAAAATTAATGACATTTTGCCAATAATGGTGAAGAAATTAGCGATTATACTCGTAGCATTCTTTCTGGGCCACCCTGTATAGCCAAGAACATGTCGGAACGGAGGATTCGAACCTCGTGGTCGTTAGTAGGAGAATCTGTGATTTTGTACTGAAGTTCAATAGTCTCGTTCATTGCGCAGCGACGTAAGCAATGCGTGGAGCTGTCCTAGACTCGTTCGACAAGAAACGCAACAAAATCTAGTATGACTGGGTTCAATAATTATCAACTATGATTTTAAGACAAGAAATATGAAGGTAAATAAAAGAGATTATTCAGAGAGGTGAAATGCGATGTAATAAATTGATTCATTTGTCTCTCTCTCTGTATTTTAGATCGCAACTGCTGATCATATAATTTAACAAACATGTCAGAAAAAATGAACCAGGATTCGAACCCGCGTCTACAGCTATCCGGGCTGCGACAATACCACCAGGCCATAACTGGTTAACGGCAATGAATTATAATAAAAATGTCCGCCTTGGACTATTTAACATAACAATGTCAGAATTGTGAGCTTTGGTATTTGTTCCTCGGTAGTCGTGTCAATGCCGTTAACCAGTTATTGCCTGGTGGTATTGTCGCAGCCCGGATAGCTGCAGACGCGGGTTCGAATCCTGGTTAATTTTTTCTGACATGTTTGTTAAAATTATATGATCAGCAGTTGCGATCTAAAATACAGAGAGATACAAATGAATCAATTTACTACATCAAATATGAAGGTGTTATACATGTATACTAATGACATATGATGACATCGCTTTAAATTTCATTGTACATTTCATTTTTATATATTGATGCCCCAGTGAACTTATTATTGAAAAATAAACAATGATTTGAAATAAATTCGATGAATATTATTTCTCCTCTCTTCTCCAAGGCGGAGAGATTATCCAACTCACGGCAGAGGGGCTTTTCCACCTCCTATAGGGGTGGGGTGTTTAATTTACCCTAGCATCGTAATTTGGTTTTATATTTCCCGTGAAACGGTTTGAATGGTTTTGAAAGACTTCCAACAAACAAAATGCCTACATGTATAAGCTACACTGAAGCGGTCTCGGAAAAAGACCACAGCCAGCGAAAAAGAAAGCCCCTCCTATCTTCATAAGACAGTAGTAAGGAGGATATGCCCCATATGTTAGTCAGGACCTCTCTTCAAGTTATAATTTCCGATTCCTTTTCAATTCTAAAGGTTGTTTACTATTGCAAACATCCTAAAATTTACTGTCATGTGACGTTTCATTGAGAAGGCCACCGTGTTTAATCAATAGTCGTATCCTCCTTACTACTGTCTTATGAAGGTAGGAGGCGCTTTCTTCTTCGCTTGCTGTGGTCTTCTTTCTGAGACCGCTTCAGATTAAC
Source organism: Eucidaris tribuloides (assembly GCA_001188425.1). NCBI lineage: Eukaryota > Metazoa > Echinodermata > Echinoidea > Cidaroida > Cidaridae > Eucidaris > Eucidaris tribuloides. Next base: position 73,468 of record JZLH01S0511429.1, read on the forward strand.
ACATTGACATTTTTTGTTTGTTGGAAGTCTTTCCAAATAATCAAACCTTTTTACTGGAAATATGAAACCGATACGATGCTAGGGTAAATTAAACGTATAGGGAGGCGAACAAATGTTAAATCTGTGTTCCAGCCCCTCTGCTGTGAGTGTGCCTGCATTGGATATTCTTTCTGTCTTGGAGAAAAAAGGAGAAAGAATATTCATTGCCTTTATCTAGGTATCCACAACTTAACCACAGGATTTTTGATTAAAGGCGTTAAGAAACCTTTAACTTTACACAGTCAGTTACCAACAAGTGTAATCAATAATTACACTATACCTTAACTTAAAGTTTAAACCCATTGCAGCTCCTATATCATCAAAGTTAATTACGCTAACCGCAAGTAAATTTTAACATAAATATACTCATATGAACCGAATCTAGCTTAACTTCTGCAAAGTGACGTCACGCCACTTCGGCTTACTCTACACATAAAGTCAGTATATTTCTGAATAAGTTAGGAAAGTTTTTCTACCACCTGGTTTGTATTTCAGTCCTACATGTCTGCTTTGATGTTTGTTCAAAAGAGGTTTCACTTTCATTGTGACGAAATAAAACAAAGTGTGTCCACATTACGTAGAATCCCAAAGCACTGACCCTTAAAATCGCTCACAGTATAGTTGACTAATACCTCTTTGAGGGGCATTTCCTGTGTGTGTTGGTCCTATTGACTTATCGTTGTCGTAATGGTCATGTGCAACCTAGTTTATTCTATCTTGTCGAAACAAGTGTGACTCTACTTTCCATCCAGGTGTAAAATAATTGCGCGAAACTCGTGAATCAGAAATCGTGTTTACTGTAGACAACAATTGGGCGATTTTATCTAACAATGAGAATAGACAATTGTGTCTGAATGACATTCGTGGAATACGAATACGATGGAAAGATGTCAATTATTAAAATTGGCGGATTTGTCCACCCCCCTGTCCACAGACAAGAAATAATCTGAACATCTGTTCACATTGCATTACTACAGGGTAGAATACTCGTGTGTGATTGTTAATAAAGGGCTAAAGGGGAATGAAACCCCAGACATCTTCCTGAATTCAGAGAATACAGAACATTAAAAGAGGGAAAATAGTGACAGTTTGAACAGTTCAAAAGTTATGATTGTTCTCAGCAGGGGCGGTGGAACCGGGGGGGGGGAGAGGCCCCCCCCCCCCAAAAAAAAAAAATCGGATTGTAAAAAAAATGCCTTTTTTCAAAATGAAATGGGTCCTTTGTAAAATTACACTTTTTTTAATCTATTCATTTTTGTCGACGAAGGTGATTTTTTTTTTATTATTATGCTATATTTTCTTCATGTTTCATTCATTTTCTTTCTTGCTTGCCCCTGACGGGGCGCGTACATGTATTCAGTACAGAGAAGACATAATTGGGTAAATTATTTTGAGCATAAAAGCGGCATTGTATCTCATCTTAATAACCCCATGGGGTAGCAAAAATTAGGCCCTCATACTGTTTGCCCCACTCTACCCCCCCCCCATTTCACTTAAAGGCAAATAAAGCCATTTTTTCTAAGTTAAATGTGCCTTCTTTTGTTTTGTACCCATACTGAGTGAAGTTGAACCTTTTTTTAAATAAGCACATTAAGGGTTTCTTTTATTTTTGTTGTTTATTCTATGTATTTTTGCTCCTGACGTACATCGTAGACTAAAGAGAATACTTTCAATGAAGAGGCACATCATGTGCCTAAAAGGGGCAATTTGCCTCTAACCTTAGTGCCCTCGGGGGTTGCAAAATTTGGGCCCTCTCCATCTTTTTCCTTGAAAACATGGCTCTATTTTACGTGCTCTTCAAGCGATAAAAAAGTGTCTTTCGTGAGGGAACTTTCCGACTGTCGCCCTTTCTTCTCTTCAACAAAGAAAATCACTTCTTAAGGAGAAGAATGCCCCTTTTCTTTAACATAACTTTGCGTATATTTGCAATGGGCATCATGACTGTGTATAAAGAAACTACAAATTATCTATACCCTTCTTTAAGTGTTTGCTCACTGATTCCTATGGATCCGTTTGATCTATTATGTTCTTCATCCTTTAACACACTGCAAAAAATTCTGAGTTGTAATTAGCGTCAGACCACAAAACTTGAAATTTCAAAATTTTCCCAAACCGCTCGCTCGCGAAATATGTGTATACATTTCATGTTTAAATGATCAGTATCCACTTGTACTTCAAAAAGTTTTTTTTTTTCAAGTTACATTGCCGCGAAGAAACAGCTACTTCAAATAGAAAAGTTTGAGCTAGACAGATGTTCTTCATCTTTTTAAAATACTACAAAAAAATCAGAGCTGTAATTAGCGCCAGAATAGACCACAAAGCGAGTTTTACAAATTAAAATTTCTAAATTTCCCCAAACCACTCGCTCCCGGATTATATGTATACATTTCATGTTTAAATGATCAGAAAACACTTCAAAAAGATTCTTTTCAAGTCAGATCGCCGCAAAAACAGCAACTTCAAGCAGAAAACCTAATCTGATAGTGAAAATATGTGCATGCGCCCAATGCCCCAAGTGCCCTTCTTTGGCTCTGCCGCACCCCCAAACGAAAATACGTTCCGCCGCCCCGGATTCTAAGTTTATTTACTCCTTATTATGGAGTATCTTTAAATTGGCAACTCTACCCATTTTTTGAGATGAATGTGTGGAGAACTTCCCATTGGATTTGTACACAAATATTCACAAATTTACTGTTTTCTGAAGTGTCAGTTAAGAAAGTAACTCAATTCTTGATTTAGAATCATTTTTGCTAGGATATACTTGCACAAGAAATGGTAAATCACATAGGTCTATTTGATTAAAAAAAATGAGAATACATGAAAAATTGTGTACAAAACCAATGAAGAGTTTTCCACACTTTCATCTATCAAGTAGGTAGAGTTGCTAATTTAAGAATCCTCCATAACAAGGATTAAATCAACCTTGAACAATCATAACTCTTGAACCGTTCAACCAAATTTGTTCAAACTTTCAGTAATTTCCTCCTTGTATTGTTCTGTAATATCTAAATGCAGAAGGGCGTTTGGATTTCATTCCACTTTAAGATTGTGTTACTAATTTGTAAGTCGTCCTCAGTATTTATGGTTATTCTTTACAGCGGTCTGCGGGACAGGGCATCTCGTCTTCTAGAAGAAGTTTTGTTAATGTATCTAAAAAAAAAGAAAATGAATGGAAATGGCAGTGTTCGGTGTCAGTGGAGAGTTCTTCTGGTGTAACATCACAGAATAGCAGAAGTGCCATCAAGGAAAATCAACACATACTCGTAGATTCACTTAGCCTCAAACTGTGAAAATCATATCAGATTCTGTTGAATGGCCCATCCGAATGTGTTCAATGTTGAGTTTTTCAAACATTCTTTATTTTTGAAGCTACATTAATATTTGGGTAAACTTTCTCTTTAATTACAATATGTACATACATGTAGTAAGGAGAAATACCGCCACAGTGGTATTTCCTGTTAAACCTTCCAGTACCAATTGCGATAAAATACCATACTGAAGGGGGAAATGTAAAACTCTCACGATGTTTGATTTCTTAAAGGCTAACTGTCATGTCAGGATGAAAAAAACGCACTTTTTTGACTGAAATCACAAAAAGGTGCACTAATGACACCCATAATGCAACGGAAACAGCCATGACAGTGAGGAAAAAATACATTTGTTATCCTTCCACAATCTGTACACTATGGTACTGCAACAGTCCATGCTCGTGAATATATGTGCACATGTCTGTATACAGAGGGCATGTGGCGAGAGTTGGTAAGGCGTGTGCCTGATAAATCTAGAAAGGTCTCGCAGTTCGAGTGCCAACGCCGCAGCCGCGCATTAATGTCCCTTCAGCAAGACATTTTTATATCTGCTTTGGCTGGCTCTCGACCCAGGAGTATAAATGGTACCTGGATAGGTGAGAAAGACTTGGTTTGTTTGCTTTTTGATGCGCCTTCTTTTGGCAGCTCAGCTAGAAATATCTCAGCGGAGTGGAAATGTGGCACATCTGTGCTGCAGGTTAGTACTGGGGATGCCAAGTTGACCAGGGGGTAATAATATCAAGCGCTGGAGATGAGATAATCGGTGATTATGCGCGTATATAAAGAAATGGGCTATTATTATATTCATTATTACAAGATTAGTGGACATCCTCTCTGTGGTTGAGTTGACCCTTGACAGTGGGCCTTTAAAAGTCATGTGAGTGAAGACAAAAAGTATCCGAACTTATAACCAATGGCCAAATGGAGAATATCAATCCAAACAGGTGTTTTTTTTTGGAATAGCCAGCCTAAGCTATTATTAATTTGGCTAAAAACAAAATGTGTGTAAACCAAATGGCAATAAACCATCGTGACAAATAAATTTAAAATGTCTAAACTTAGTAAAAACACAAAAAACTCATAAATGATACGCATATATCGCATAGATCATTTACAAAAAAGTATAATATAGGGAGATTATCCGCTTAAATTTTCAGGCACACCTGCAGGAAAACCCCCACTCTCCCAATGAGGTTACGTTTGTGGTTGTTAAATGTCAGTACTACTAATAATCATGTGACACAAGCACCTGTACCAAGGTCAGTTATTATTTTAGAAGCGTCAATTGCTTTTCAATATGTCACTGTTATTTCTTTGCCAAGGCCGATCACATTTTCCGCAAAATTGCATTGTGAATCATTGTGCGAGGCCGAATTCAAATAAAAGAAATAATACCCTGTTTCAACAACAACGGCAAAAAATTCTGACAGGCCTACAACGAAGGTTAGGACAATTTTCATGGATTTTCCAAGATCTATACGCCGGACCGTCAATTGCGAACTTAAAGTCATGGAATCTCATTTGCACCTTTCCCGCAGCACAGCAGAACATTATTCATGTCCTTAGGCTATCTATGAAGGACATTAAGTGAAATCTGAAATCAAATCAAAGTCTAAAACTAACTTTCTGGCTCCTATACTTTGCTAAAGGTTCATGGATGGTATTTCTCATATACCAGATTTACACAATGTTATTTTGATAGGCTTGCAAAAGAGACGCTCTGCCTTTACGCGACAGTTCCACTGTGCCAAATTGTTTCTGTGAATAGTACGAATCAGTCTGAAATGTCCCAGTACTTCTTGAAGAACGACCCTCCCTCCCCTTCCCCCAAGGGGGGTGGTGCTACGACATGTGAGCCAAAATTACACGAAGTAACCGTAGATGCTTGACGTATTAGGACAGGTAAATGTAGAACGGTTTAGTACAACTAATTGAAACGGACAATTAAGAACAAACATGTCTCAAAAAGGAGAAGAACGAATTTACATTCTGCGCATTGTTTCCTTGAGAGTCGAGAACACCTTCATCTCTTCTTATACATCTCCTTATCTCTATTCCATTGTTGCAACATAAAGTGAACCAGAAACAGATCTATAGTGGCATTTGGTGACGACATCTCGAAGGTCCCTAGCCTTCTTCAAGAATACTGCTTAAAGGGAGAAGGAGCCAGCAACTAACAGGCATAAGTTAAGACAAATTTGAGTTCTTGGCAACCAATCAGATCGCACGTGTGCAGGTCTGGAGCTGACCATGCGTGACCGATGCATGCCACCCGACGTGTGTTAGTCGCGCCGTAATAATGTATGCACTGTTTGAATCGATAAGCTCCTCCCCCTATAGCTGTTTCTGCAAGTTTTATCCCGGGATAAATCTTGCAAAGACGTAAAGTAAACACAAATTAAATAGGCCTTGTTGAGGGTAAGTATCTTACAGTACCCCTTATTTAGGCTGTCTTTTTATCACCATGTAAAATAATTCTCACAATACTCACAATGTCATTTTTTTATAACTTATGCCTTTTATAGTTGCTGGCTCCTTCTCCCTTTAAAGAAAATCAGTCCGATCATCAAGAATTAGTAGTAAAGACACAGCAAGACCTCATGACACTGTTTAACATTGCGCTTATTTTCCTTCTAGTTTTTCCCGTGTTTGGGGGTTGCTGTGGCAGACAAGTCATCTACGCCAAATGACATTGTCGTGGACTTTATTCTCATTTGCATTAACTGCCTTCTTATCATGCGGTCTCTACCCCGGTCTCTGCATCTCATCTTTGATCCTCTCCTCCTTCTCATTGGAGGCAGTATTTTCATCACTCTCCTTCTATTGTACCAAGGGCGTAGGCTAGGGGTGCACCCCCCCCCCCGTAGAGCCATAGGAGTTCCACCCTAATAGCAAAAAAGAAATTTGCACCACCTTGTTTTGCTTTCAACGCCTGATTTTCTCAACTTTAGTTCCACCTCCCTAAGATGTGCACCTCCCTGTTCCACCTCCCCGAGATCTGCACCTCCCCATGCCCAAACCAGTCTACGCCCTTGTGTACCCTATATTGTCTCTCTTCACCTGATCAAACCACCTTGGAGGAGCTTTGCCTGTTCTTCATCCCAACCTTCATGGATGTAATCATCTCTGATGCGGTCTTCTCTAGTAAAGCCGCATGACCGCATACACATCTTATTCTTTATGTCAGCTGCTCCCAGTTTCTTCACTTGACGAACTATTAACGGCACAGTTTCCATACCACAGAGCGTGACAGGCTAGATCACTATCGTATGAATCTTGTCCTTCATCTTGGATATGTTGGAGGAGGAGGTAGTTGTCTGTCATAGAGCACACCTGACAGCTTCCTCCAGTCGTTACAGCCACACCAGATGCATCATGCAGTTTATCATTGCTTCTACTCCACTATCTTGCTGCAGTATGCTACCGAGGTACTTGAGCTGAGTGGCCTCACACTTGCCTTGCCTTGCCTTGCCTTGCCTTGCCTTGCCTTGCCTTGCCTTGCCTTGCCTTGCCTTGCCTTCAGCCTATTTCGCTTCACTGCAGGAGAAGGCCGCTTCACTGCAGGAGAAGGCCTCTTCACCAATTTTCCACTTCGCTCTGTCCTAAGCTAGTCTCTGCCATGCAATGCCATAGCGAGTACTTAGGTCGTCTCTCCATCTCCTATTCTGTCGCCCTCTACTTCTTGTGTGATTTCTTGGTGTCCAGTTTGTTACTTTGTTTGTCAATCTATTGTCGCACCTCCTGGATAAGTGTCCTGCCCACCTCCATTTCTTTGATTTGATAGCAGCTGTGATAATGTCTTGCAGTGGCCTCAGTGGCCTCACACTAAACATCATAAAAATGGGAACGGGATGACCTAAAGGCTGGTGGGACGGTATCGTACTACATGTATTTCAGGATCAGGACAAATTCAGTAGTTTACAACTGGGGCACACATTTATATCAGGCAGTTCAAGTACCTAAATGTCCAGCTGATGGGCAAAATGAAGTCTTTACATGCCCTTCATTCCTGTCATTCATATTCTTTCTGCACTCTACCCTATCCCACCCCGATGAAATGAGTATGATTCACTGAACCTTAATTTCTTGCCCAAACTAACTTTATATGCATGTGGAAGACAACAAAGCTTTTCCCCCTGAAACATGGGTACGTGTCTTTTATGCCCACTACAGTGTGTCCCCCCAAAAGAATGGTCCAATTGGGAGAAAATTATTTAAGGTATATATTTTTTTTCTCAAGAGGTATGTGTATTGGTATCAAATTAAAGCAGAATAAACTTTCTTTCTAATAAAAGTCAGTCCCATTTAATTCACTTTTATAAATCAAAAGTTATGATTACTTTTGTGCAGGCAGGCAAAATCGCGTTTGTCCCACTTTTCGAGTTGATGGTGAAAATCAACGATGACATTTCAAAACAGAATGTGTTAATTACAATGAATATTTAACAACTTAAATTACGAAAACAATAATGAAAGAACCCACAGAAACATCTGAAACATGTTAAAAGGCCATAAACTCTAACTCCTTAGGAGTAAAGTAAGGCCGCTGCTATGCGGCCATCCCCTTATCGAACATTCACACTGTTTTCATGTTGCACCGCACATGTACATCTCCTTTGTTAATGTGGGGTTTACTCTTTCTTATCGAAATAATACAACAAAAACAACCTCAAAGTGTTTGAAATATGTTTGCAATGATCACTGAACCGTTTCACGATAATTACCACACCTTTTAATGTTTTTTTGGTCAAAAGATAGTTTAAACAACGTGCCAGATCTACATACATAGTAAAAGTGTATTGTGGGACAAAGGCGATTTTCCGTCATTGCAGAAAATTCAATATATCTCAGGACTGACGCAACCAAATGAAATGAAATAAATTGCACTGAAAAGTATGGTGTTATAGCTTTATAACAATACCCAATTTGACTCGGTTGTATATGATTTTTATATATTAAAAAAAATAATTTCTGATTGGACCATTTTGGGGGGGACACACTGTAGATCCACCACTTCAGAATCTCTTTCAGTGGTATAACTTGAAATGGTGGATTGTTCTGCACTGTTTACTCAATCATGCAAGCAAAAGTCTTCAAATTCATCTTGACTATTCGCTACGCTCGGATAAGGATACCTGAAAAGAAGTATTTAACAAAACTGCCAACATTCCCCTGATTCTATCATTGAGATTTCTAAAATCTAACTAG
>JZLH01S0511429.1:96839-109066 GCA_001188425.1 Eucidaris tribuloides
ATCATTTCAAATTGTCTTTTCTCATTGATGCAACGTTAATTTTTCACAAATGTGGTATCATATGAAAGAAGATAAAATCAGCTTTTCAATGGTGCCCTTCAATGTCGAAAATACTCAGAATACATTCAAGCATGAAAGTTTGAATTTCAAATTTGCTTGTGCAAATGATTTTATATCTGTGTCCCTTCTTATTGTCTTTGCTCAGCCATGCGTGAATGGGAATCTGTGTGACCGGTATCAAATGAAAGAGGAGAAAATATGCTTTCCAACCATGTACAACTTATTTTTCATACTTGCTTTTAAGATATTGAAATATCTTCATCAATCTCGGTTTCCTTTTTTCTGGGACACACTGTATAATTATTTTGTAGTAATAGATGTTTATACCTCCTTTTAAAAATACTCAGAGAAGGAGTTTGTCTGATTGAAGATGGCAAGTTATTCCATATCATAGGACCAGTAAAATAAATAGATTTATGAAAAGTAGAAGTTCTGGTTGGGGGTGAATGAAAATTTGCAGAATATCTTGTTTGGTGTTTATGCACCTGTGGGTTGAAATCAAAATGGCTTAAAACAGGTGCAGGAACTAGGGTGTTTTTTTTTCTTTTTGGTTTGTAAAAATTCTGCTTAGAAACTGGGGGAGAGGGCTTTCGGCTCTGCCCCCACCATACAATAAAGTTCATGCGTGGCATGCTGTTTTAAAATAAATTTGTTCCAATTTCATGAAACGAAGAGATATCTACCACTACAGATCGCAAATTTTCCTCGAACAGCTCACTTGCTGAGCTCGCTGTCGCAATTAGGCCTATCTAATCGCCTTGAACTCGGTAGGTGCCGACAAACTACAAACATCGATTAAACAGAGTCATTTTATTACAAAAATCTAACTGCTCCCATAACAAAATAACACATATTCAACATTATCACGCAGATACCGTACGTTTCATAATTTTTACGATATCCCAAAATAACTGCCCACCAAAACATGTTAACGTCAACAGCGTATTTGGCATAAACCTTTAATTGGGGAGGTGGGGTGCAAAACAAAAGAAGATATGTATTTCAAACTTTAAAAGAAGTTTCACATTTAACTGTGCATTTATTTACCTACATGCCAACATTTTGGGGGAGCGATGTTGCCGAAGACTCGAGGTTTGTTTTCATTGATAATTTGTCGAGGGGGTGGGGGGGGGGGCAGTCGAGAACCCCCGCCGTATACGCTGGTTGCCACGCCTCTCAAAACATAGCATTTATCGGGTAACAAATTTCAATCAGTGATCAATGTTCTTTGACTTATCGACCCCTAAATTAAATTACTAAGTTACACAGTCCCGGGACACAGTCAAACCTGTCTTAGCGGCCACCTCTCTATAGCACCCAACCTGTCTATACATGTACTGGCAACTTAAGTAATTTCCATGGTGACAAATCGTGTGTCTAATAACGGGTTTTTGTTTTCCTTTGGGTAGCCACTATAGACAGGTTTCACTATATTTCAATGACGCAGTTTTACTAAACTTATACTCCACTGATCTTTTTTTTCTTGATGTGTAATTGTTTTGCTTGTCCTGAGCTAAACAATTCTATCCATTGCCCTGTTTCTTCCATTCTGTTTTTTCTGTCTTATTTGCAGTAATGCAGTAAGAATACTTTGAGTACCGACTCCTACAACATGTAATCTATGTCCACCTTACAACTTTGATTAAAGTCTTTCATTCTTTTCTCCAGGTATCGCCTGTGGAAATATAGTAACTCAGAAGTAAAATACTCGTACTTGGATTGCTTTGAAATGTGTGAGGCTGATTTTTTTTCAAGGCAGGCTAACTTTTGGGGACTTTTTTATGTTTAAATTGCTATATTGTTAATATGAATATGGGAATCTCACGTAAATTAAGGGGCATTGTGTAAAAGTATATTGGTAGGTAACAACGATTTTTCATGTAAACTACAATCCACTGAAAGATCTTGAAAATCTAATTTTACAATCTAATTTCACGGCGTGTCCCAGAAAAAATGTCCCTCTCGTAGACAAGAGAATAATTACCAACATCTGGTTATATACTCAATTAAATTTACATATTTAGAAAGCTCATTTTATTTTCTAACTTCTGTGAAAAATTTCATAGGTCTCGCTTCATTGGTTTTGAATACACAGTCCATTATGTAACAAAAGTGCTTTTCAGTCCATTCCAAGTTTGCAGTGCTTCATCAATGCATCAACCTGAATGGTAATCAGGTGGAAGGATGTGCAGGAGAATAATAAAGGTTTACAAGCTGGACATCGAAGGACAAACTTTAAGTGGAACGCATCCTATGAAAGCAAACATGACCAGTGGAACTGAATTTTGATTGGTTTTCATTTTAAAAAGTGAATGAACTTGACTTTAGTTACTTAATAAAAACAAGAACACAGTAATTGACATGAAAGTGAAGCATGGAATAATTCATGGTATGTCTGTAGTGTGCATTTCTTTTTCGTAAACTTGGAATGGGCCGGAAAGCACTGCTGTTACATAAGAGCCTGTATACTCAAAACCATGTGCTTTTTAAGGGCAAAGTATTTTAACCTAAGACAGCATGATATGGGCTTGCTACTATTCAAAAACTAATTTTTCGTTTGATTTCCATCAAATGAGAAAAACAATTAACTAGATAAAATTACCTAGTTGTACCATTTGAGGAACAATGAATCCCCTCCCTAAGAATTATTTTGCCAATTTAAATCCAATAAGGCGGTTTAAAGAAGAAAACGGAAATATGAAAAGTTTACATAATATGAATGCCGCACGACAGACTACGGACAAAAAGCGATTGCAATAGCTCATTTAAGCCTTTGGCTCAGGTAAGCTAAACCCTAATTAGCCCGGGCTTTTTTGAAATTGCATAGCCCGGGGGGGGGGGATAATTTGGCCCCCCCCTTCAGATCTCAGCCGCGGATCGCGCGATCGCCGCAAAAATTTGCATGTGCATAGAGCCGGATGTAATCTCCAAGACTGTATATTTAGATTTTTGAAAAATAATTATCTTCTATCTTTTAAGTAATTAAAGGCAAGGTTCACCCTGACATCAAGTTGGTGTTAATCTAAGCAGAACAATAAGAGAAACATATTAATGAAAGTTTGGCGAAAATCCACCAAAGAATAACAGAGTTATGAGGTTTCAAAGTTTTCAATTTGTGACGTCACATGCGAGCAGCTCCCAATACATTATGTAATGTAAATTCCATAAATTGCCCTTTTTTAATGGTTCATGATAATTGAATGGGTTTTTTTTCATAGTTGCATGTATATGAAATAACGTTTCTGATATTTTGAATGCACAGGTAAAATCATTTTCAAATTTCTGAGAAAACGGCACTTTTATGGAATTCATATCACATGACATATGGGGAGCTGCTCACATGTGACGTCACAAATTGAAAACTTTGAAACCTCATAACTCTGTTATTCTTTGGCGGATTTTCGCCAAACTTTCATTAATATGTTTCCCTCATTGTTCTGCTTTTATCAACACCAACTTGATGTCAGGGTGAACCTTGCCTTTAACTTGTGCAGACTCTAGAGTCAATTGTATTCCTCATTTTTTTGTATGTGAAAAATGAACTTGTATTTAATGTTTGATAAATATTTGTAAACCTTTATTGTATATCTAATGATTTTATTTTTCATAACCTTCAGAAATATTTGGAAGGGCCTAAACTTATGTTTGCCACCATTATGGCCAACTTAGATACCCTCTCTCCAGGCTCAACAGTCAACACACATGTATGAGCAATGAGCATCACATCAATTACACTCATGTATGAGCATCAGAAATCTTATCTTTCATAAAACAACAATGTACGTACATGTAAACTGTAATTTCTTAGAAAATTTAACTTTATTGATTATAAAAGTTAAAGGTAAATGACATGATTGTGGGTAGTCCTCAACTTGGGCTGATACTACTCTAGAATCAAGTAAACTATGCAAGGCTTCTCCTGTGAAAATCTTGTAGTCAAACGTTCACTCATATCTAAAACAAACAATGTCATATCACTAGTAGCATGGAACCTGCTGTGTGGCTCTCTATGGGGCTTATTTTATCCTACCCGGCAAAGAATAAGATACTCCTATGCTTATGCTTGATTCTCCTTTAAGTAAACAATTACAGACAATCCTCCAGGTGGGAATCCACATCTGCTAGTGACACATGTATATATTTCAACTATTTGGTTCTTGAGGCATTTTCAAGTGTTCCAATGATGTCACTACCCTTTAATACACATTATATTCATCTTCATCACCTGTTATCACACAATCATACACAGAATTATGATTTGAATAAAACTATTCATAAAATTATGTGGATCATAATCAGCAAAAAGTAAATAACATTGACTGGCTATAAATTCTGGGAATATATATTGGAATATATATTACTCCAAAATATATTCATTCCTCTCCAGGCCAGTCATTTATGCCCCCCCCCCCAAAAAAAAAAACGAAAGAAGAAAGAAAAAAAAAAAAAAAGAAATTGATGATTTAATGATGGTATATTTTTTTTCCAGTCAGTTAGTGCCAAAACAACCATATTGATTTTTGTTCATATCAAAAAACCCCCAAAACTCATGGACAGCTTGTCAGTAACAAATTTAACCATTACAGTGTACATGTATTTGTGTTTTTTGTCACTCCAAAGATTATGATGTCAATTCATAATCTTTGGAGTGACACAAGATTGAATTGTGTTCCCTAAGACAGCTTTGATATTTTTGTTCCTTTTTCATAATTTCAACTTGGTATGACACAGTCGCAGAGCCCCCCCCCCCCTTTATTGTTTCCAATAACAAAGGTCTTTGTAAAAAGACACCTCATTATTTGTACTTGAATGTATCGGTGCAAAGTATAAGTACATGTACAATCAAAAAATACAGTCACAATTCACAATTCACCACTTTCTCCATATGTTCACATATTGTATTGCATAGTGTGAGCTAAATATTTTGCAGTGGTTTTACTTCTGTGAATTTTGTTTGACTACACAATGAAAGAAAATGGTCACTTCCTAGGATGCCTAGATATAAAGTAAATGAAAACACAATTAAACTGCCAGAAATTAATTTGTGAATTACCTATCTTTATGCAAAGTTAAGTTGGGAAAATAATCTGTCTGCAAAATACAGGTTGTATTTAGTCAGTATATATCATGTAATCAAAGGAACTGTAATTGAGTTCAAACTGATTTGCTTTGTTCCTGTCATCTTCTGTCAACCTGTAATCTGTCCAAGTGTCCATATTAGAAGATTTTAATTACATGGTCCTGGCAATTACAGTTATAGCTTAAATTTAGATTATGACTTGTACTTGGTCCATTCAACACTTCTGGAAACTTGCTGAGGGGGACAGAGCTGCATATGTTTCTGATATTCCATCAGACATGATTGTAAAATTTTTATAGTTTGTAGTACATGTAATTCACAAAACCTTTCGTTGGCAGTACGTGTACAAAGATCTTACTAAACACACATTAACACCACAAGCTCCACTCCACCCAATGAAATAAACAGACATAAGTGGCCAAAATGAAAACAATTCTGTCAAATATACAAAAATTTGTGTTTTCGCCAGGTAATTATAAATTATCTCCATCTCATCTTATCTTATCAGAGAATAAATTCTAATTTCTCATTTGTTTCTCAATTACATTTTGTCACCCATCAAAAATCACTGATCTTTATGCCACCTGACATGACCTGAGCTTGAAAAGCCTTGAATGTGTGGATACATGTGTATGTACAACCAATATCCAAATGGTCGGGCTAAATTAAATATTGCTTATAAACAGTACTCTACATCTCCACTGGCCGTTAACTGCCGCTTTTGTCCTTTCCAGACGTGTCTATTGGTTCAGTATTCGCGCTCTCTGTGGATATATTGGAAGGAACGGGTTCTGATTCCGATTCTGTGTTCTTGTCTTCGTCGTTTGTCGGATACAGCTCCGGATATGACATCATGCATTCTTGCATTTTGCGAAAATAGTCTATACAATCCGATCCCTTGGGTTCTTCGGTACTGTAGTGGAAGCAGGAGAAGGCATCTCGGAATTCCATGCTGCACGGTCCACTGGCCATGCCCCCCAGGCATGGACAACTCCAGTTGATGTCACCGTTTGGTAGTATTAGACCTATGATGTGATGGGATGGTAAGGAAAATATGATGAAGTGAATAAGAAGTTGTCATCACAGATACAGCTTAGAAGGTAGACCATTAGGATTTAGGATGACTTTATAGTATCATAAACAAATAGACTTATTAGTATTACATTAACTCAGGACTTTATTCCTAAGCATTAAAAAATGTGTGTACATAAAAACAATTTGCAGTATGTTAAACTTTGCATGGTAGGCAAGGACTTGATAAAAAATTGTGTGCAAAAAGTTACAATCACATTTGTATTGAATAATGCAGATCTTTCTGTAGGTATGAATTGATTTTAAAGGTTATGTTAATACATTTTAACACTTTGGGTGCTGGGCTAAAAATCCAGGTGTGTTAACCAGGGACTGGATTGTTTCGGACTAATGTGTATAACCTTTCCAAATTGTACGATTTTCTGTAAAAACGCAAATGCTATCAAGAAAATACATTTTAACTCATTTATTTGGTTCATTGTGTATTCATTTTACGATAAATGTCATTGGTAGGAACTTCAGTGACATTTGTCATTCGAATTAAAAGATATGGATCCGATTGTCTTCTCGGCGAACAGGTTCGCCGATAGTACCTGAGTGAAGTCAACCCTGGGCGAACAGGTTCGCCGATAGCACTCAAAGTGTTAAAGACCCTTTCTCATCTACTGTAGCAAGTAAACAAGTAGCATAAACAATATAGGCTACATGCACCTAAAGCAAGTTTGTCCTGTGGTGTCTTGCATTAAATTTCTTCTCATCAGATTTAAATAGTTTTTTTTTTTACTGTTTGTCATTATGCACTTTATAAACTGTACTCCCTCAAAGAAATTCAAAGAGCTTATACATGTAATTACAATTGATAAAATACAGGTAACAGTTTGCCATATCTTGAAGTAACCATTCCCATGGTTTACTTTTTGGCAATTCAGCATTATAAGATGCATATTCTTCTTTTTTCCCTGCATTTGTTAGCTTTATTGACTACTTGTACATGTATGACACTGACAGAAAAATCAAAAGTAATACATGTATATTCTAAAATGTGGTTTGGGGGCCACAAATGTTTTAGAAATTCCCTACCTTCAAAAAGGGGATAAACCACCCTGGCACCCTCCCTGCTGCTCACATGCCAATAAGCCCCAGGTCCCCCTACCCCAGCCACCCACTTTTTAGAGTTACATGTAAGTCAATGATACCCATGAATCAATACCTTCTGCTTCCTCCTCATCCTCTTCTAATAAATACTTCAAGTCTTCTTTGACCGGTGCATCATAATCCTCCTTGGTGATGAAGACGACCTTGTCCTTTCCTGTATACGGTGATGGGATGCAAAAATGCAAATCAGCATTAATCAGGTCACAAATTATACAAAAGCCACGCATTAATTTTTTTTTTTTGCATGCTCATACCAGACTTTTGTTTTATAACAAACTCATTGGGACCAGGGAAGTAAATATGTTATAATGAAATTTTCCGACAGAGTCTATCAGGATTGCAAAAGCAATGTTGGTTCCCCCCCCCCTAAAAAAAAAAATGACACTGGAACAAGAAAAATCTTAGTTTGTTATTTTTGAGACTTTATTATCACTTATCAGAGTTATTTACAAGAGCCTACCAACTACTGTATTCAGAATCATACAAGCAGTTCAATTACTCTCATTCCTTTTGACCAAACCAATTCCTTTGAGATATGGTTTACAAATATTGTGCAAATATTAATAAGCCCCCAAATAAGATCAAATTACACCAGAAACTCAGAAAGCAGTAAATAAGAAGTTTCCCCAAACATTTAGGTGGATTCAGTAAATCTATCTACATTTTTAGTATTACATGTAGAAATCCAGCATTGAATGAAAGTTGGTTACAGTAAGTAAGCCATTCAACTTCAATCAAGAAACATGAGTTTTCAAAATAAAATCTGAACTGTATGTTACCCTCTGTAGATGGTAATTCTGTTTTAAGACTAGTTAACGTTATGTCACACTAGACATGCCAGATCAACTGGCTGCTGTCACTAGTCATGCTAGTATAGTCCTCTAATTCAGGGGCGGTGCTGGGGTAAAATGAGGGGCAAACAAATTGTTACCTGCCAAATTACAAGCTAAACATCATGCGACAAGAGATGGGCAGGAGACAACGATGACCAAAACCATTTTTCCCCCGGCTATTTCTTTTTAAAACCAAATGAACAATGGGGGGGGGGGGAGGCAAAATTGTCAAAAAACGATAACATCCTAAGTTATTTTCTCTACTTTGAAAAAAATAGGTGGGGGGGGGTGAGGGTCAGCCACCCCTGCTCTAATTGTCAGTCATTGGCAGAGTAATTGCCTTCTGCCCGCTTGACCTGCATGCTTAGACCGAAAGCTTCGGCCTGTGTATGTGAAGGTCGACGAACACGGGCATCATCGGCTAATTTTGAAAGATATTTACAGGTAGCTACATGTTTTCAGCTACAGTAGTATGTATATAATATTTATGATCATCCGATGATGCTGTGTTCGTCAACCTGTCACAGGCCGAAGCTTTCTGTCCGTATTCCAACAGTAGATTGAAACGTGTTGTGAAAATCTTGCTCATTTTTAAATGTAATAGATCATTAAAGGTTAGTGGCATGATTGGGAACACTTGAAAATGCCTCAAGATCCAAATGAGTTGTAATATATACCAACTACAGTAGCAGGAGTGGATCTTCCACCTGGGAAGATTTGTCTGAAATGTTTACTTACGGAGAATCAAGCATAAACATAGGAGTATCTAATTTCATCCGGGGACAATAAAAATAAGTTCCATAGAGAGCCACACAGCAGGTTGCCGTGCTACAAGTGATATTGACCTTGTTTACTTTAGAATGAGTCAACATTTGATTACAAGATTTTCACAGGAGAATCCTTGCCTTGCCTTGCATAGTTTACTTGATTCTAGAGTAGTTTCAGCTCAAGTTGGGGACTACCCCCAATCATGTCATTTACCTTAACATTAAATCTAACATTAAATATTTGCAAGACTCCTGAATTTTTCTAAAAGCAATTAACGATAGTGCCCATGTCCAGTGGCAGTGACCTACATTGACCTAGTACAGTGCACTCTCGTTATAAAGACATCCTCGGGACCCATGAAATTTGTTTCTTTATAACGAAATTCCTTTATATCAGGGTTGCAAAACAATAGAATACAAAGGGAATCAACATATGGGACCAGAGATTTTACTTTTATAATGAAATTTGTTATATAGTGTTCTTTATAACGAAGGGCACTGTACTAGTACAAAACAATCAATGCTACAATTCAAGCATTGTTGTAGTCAGAACTGTTTGGAATAATGGTCAATAGAGAAAAAGATGTTGTGAACATGGTGAATAATGATGCAACCATGGAGGTACCATAGTCATAGAACTTATGAGAAAGACTTGTACATGCAACGTTACCTCCATGATGCAACATAGCCTGTGTGATATAGCTCAGTACTGTCGCGACTGTAGCCTTGAAATTATGCAACAGCTAGCTTCACACTCACAACCACAGCACAGGCTCAGCCACACAAGTCAACACAGACACAGCTCCCGGCACAGCTCACGGAACACTCATTCAAATCCATGGTCAAATGCAGCTCAAATTGATTACCTTCATCTTTGCAATACGACATCATCGACACTGCAGCACCTTAGTCATCTGCCTACGTCAGTAACAAACAGGTTATTTTACGTCAAGGTCCAGCGCTCGATCGTCAACTCGGGTCCGAGTACGACTACGACAGAGTGTGGTACTGTGGTACGATATCTCAGCGTGCCGTGTCTTTGCATGTGTGTGTGCGCGTGCACGTGCGGGATCAAACGATGAGCGGAGGTAGAAGTCGGGGGCGTGGTTAATTTCAACGTGACGTAATTGCGAGTATATGGATCGCATATTTTACAAGAAGTTGTATTTAAAGTGATAGGCTAACATTGTGGACCTTCAATTAAAAAAAAAATGTTCAAACTTTGATATCTGAGCTACATAGTGTTCAAATGGACAAATAAACACCCTAGAATACAAAAGTTTGGAAACTTACACTGCCAATGGCAAGTTATGCATGAATAAACAATTAATACTCGGGGCGAGTAGAAAATAGCCTAGATGTACACACAGTAAGTCTTTGGGAAGAAATGGGCAGGTGAATCCAGTCAACTTACGATTTTCACTTTTTTAAAGCACTAAATCATCATTTTGAAATAACATTTTTTCAGGGCTTCATTTTTAGACCTTATCAAAGACACTGGTAGCATGAGGAATCATGTAGCTCAGAGTTTTTTTTAACCGTGGTAAATGTTATAGCCAGTACATTAAGCGATCTACCCGCCCTACTCAAAAGTATTGCAACATATTACGCATGCATTTTGAGTAGAAGGGGTCTTTTATAATGATGTCCTAACAAAGTTTATTATTGGAAACTAACAAATTATTTGAAAAGAAATCAATGAATATTCTTTCTCCTTTCTTCTCCAGCAAGACGGAGAGATTATCCGTTGGAGGCGCACGTCACACGACATTATTTTGTTCGCCTCGGAGTGGAGTGTTCACACTAGCATCGTAATTCGGTTTCATATTTCCTCTGAGACGATTTTGCTGGTTTGGAAAGACTTCCAACAAACAAAAAATACCAATATGTTCTTCTGAAGCGGTCTTGGAAAGAAGATCATACCCCGCGAAGAAGAAAGCGCCCCCTATCTTCATAAGACAGTGGTTAGGAGGAGCAGGCTTCCGAAGATGATGGACTTCTCTCATAATTATGTACTGAAAAGTCGCGTGACAGTATAAATTTTAGGATGTTTACACTAGTAAACCGCCTTTAGAATTGAGAAAAAAATAAATTATAAATTGAAGAGGTCTTGTATAAAACATGGGGCATATCCTCCTTACCATTGTCTGATGAAGATAGGAGAGCCCTTTCTTCTTAGCCGGGTGTGGTCTTCTTTCTGAGACAGCGTCAGAGTAACATATTGGCATTTTTTGTTTGTTGTAAATCTGCCCAAACCATCAAAACCGTTTCACGGGAAATATGAAACCAAATTACTATGATAATGTGAATTAACACCCCACCCCATATAGGGAGGCGGAAAAATATTACATTTTACGTTCCAGCCCCTCTCTCGTTGGTGCGGCTGCATTATTGATAATTCCCCCAGTGCACCTTGGAGAAGAAAGGAGAAAGAGTAGTCGTTGTTTTTTTTTCCAAATAATGTGCTATTTTCCAATAAATTAAACTTCACTTAGGACATCATTATAAGACCCCTTCAACTCAAAATGCATGCGTTATAGTGTATGTGGCAATACTTTTGAGTATATGGGAGGGTATAGTAGGGTTTGTGTGTAATTGTATTATACCAGTGTGTTGTAAATACTAGCTATATATATGAGCGAAATTAAGGCATGTGTGTGTTGTAACATTGCCATGATAAGCTAAAGTAGAGGTTGTATGAGTGAAATTAAGGTGTGTGTGTGTTATACCCATTGACGTAGAGAGAATGCTACACAACAACAGTACGGTGCACAAACTCCCGCTGGCCGCCTGAGCGCTGGCAGGCAAACTCATTTATCTGAAAATACCGAGAAAATGATGCAATGCTGATTTACATCAACTACCGGTAAAAATGAAGCACCGATACGTGCATTGAAGAGTCAGTTTCCCATGCATCTCAACTAAATTCACTTCAGAATCAGCTGAGAAAGATGCAAATATTAACTTTTGACAGTGAACTACTGTTCGCCGAAGACAATATTTTTGATGCGCGGCAACAGGAAGTGACGTCTAGGGTCATGAAAATCTATTCTATCGATTCACCAGAGTATTCTTAACCCATGTTTCCAAATAAAGGAATTACTTTACCAAATAACGGTAATACGCTCCATAAGACGTAATATAATATGACGAGTCACGAAGAATTCCGGCCACGCCATTGTTTTATGCAAATAGTTCAGCTATTTCGAAGGGGTTAAATGTCAACGGTGGCGGGGCGTTAATGCCATTGCAATACGCTAGAGAGTGTAATAATGCTTTCGTCTAGAAAAATATTATTAA
>JZLH01S0511584.1:0-15763 GCA_001188425.1 Eucidaris tribuloides
TTATACGTAGTCCGTGCATGCCCTGTGGCCAGTCGAACAATACCAAATTATTCATCATGATTTTCGTCGTTATTACTATGGCCTGCGCGCGCCTAGCTATAATTGTCAAGTTTATGCAAGTGAAAATAAACTAAATAAATCAGGAGAATGGTGGATATTAGCTAAATTTCTTTAAGTGGTCATGAGTGCAGGGACTTGAAGAGGACGAAAAAGCGGCGTCGATTGTGCAAAAATAAAATTACTTTCATGAAAATTGCTCACAAATCCCATTAACAATTTTGCAAACCCAATAAATCGCGATTTTCATGGATCTGATTGCACGCGCAGTATAAAAGTGTGACGTCGTTATTGATCGAGTCATCATAACGAAATATATATAAAAAAAAAAAAAAAAACCGCTGAGGGCGTGTCGGTACTGCGCCGATTATATACCACAATATGACAATATCTTTATATATATTTCTATTCGATCGATGAGAGACTGGGCTGGGGCCGGCCGCGATATCAAGAATTAGTTAGAATTTGTCTTGACGTCTTCAAGCAGCAAATTTGTAAGGGGAATTACTTGGCTGGAGGGAAAAAGTCACTGGTGACTTATTTCACGATAATGCCGGAAATCCGATTATATTCGCCCATTTTGTCCATCGCCGAGGAAGAAATTGTGATCAATATTTTGCATTTCTAAGGTTATTTTTTAGGGAAAACCATACCTTCGTAGGGAAAAGTCGATTTTGTAGGAGAAAACATAGGTTCGTATGGGGAAATATGGTTAAGTAGGCGTAGGGGAAAAGTGGTGTCCGTCGGGGAAAATACGTATGCGGCGTAGGGGGAAATCAAAATTTTGAGTGGCAGCCCTGGTACTGACTTGAATAATGCATTAAACGGAAATCCTGCTGGACTGGACTGGAGCGCTGGACATTTTCAGAATTCATCCCAAATCTAAATTATTTACGAAATGAAGCAGTGTTTCTTCTGAGAGACAATATTTACACCAGCATTGTCTCAGATTTAATGTCATGGCAGGGCATACCCCGTATCCCTGGAGAACAGGAAAAAACTTGTTTGATATCCTGACACAGTTGCCAAATTTTGGCGTTGGACGAGTTGTTACACGCACGAGATGGCAACATCGATGGCCCGAAGAACCGAGTTACATACGGATTACCCGCGTAAAAATAGATTGTGAAAGTCCGGTAGGTTGATAGTATTTTGTATGTGCTACGTTTATACGTTTATTTCACGTGGTTCCATAAAAATTGGAGCTGGACATTTAGAAGAGAGAACTGACGTACCACACAAATTTGTACACACGGGACTGGTGGAGCAGAGAAACCGGCGTGCCAATTCTGGTCAGTCCGCAACGCACGCTGCTGCTGCTGTGCACGCGCGTGCGAGCTGAGCTGTGTGACTGATCCTGACCACACATGCCATGGCCTTGGGGACAACTCTATTTATGTACAAATTAATGAGTGGTTGTTTTCATGCAGTCCCTGGCAGTCGTGGCACATGTCTGAAATTTAACTTTCTAAATAAAATTATAGAGTCTACTGCAATATTGCTCCAAATGGATAGATTACCAATGACCTCAACAACGATCGGTGGCCGGGGGGGGGGGGGGGGTGGGGCACAACTTACAAAGTGATACCTACGTGCGGCACCGAAATAAAAATCGGGGGCTCTGGAACAGGCTTGAGCGAAAAATGAGGGTCTCTCACTCTCTGGAACTGGAGCTAAGGCTTCAGAAAACCTCAAAATGCTATGCTCCAGTCTGGAACTGCACCGCGTCGAAGGTCTGGCGCGCCGTGCTGAGATGGCAATGCTCTGGCTCGGTTGCGCCGCCTTGCGGCGCGGCCGAGCAAAAAATCAGAAGCGGAACGGCAAATTTGGGGGTCTCTGGAACTGGAAAAATCAAAATTTTTCTGTGACTTCTGAAACTGAGATGCTCTGGAACGGAAATATGGGCTGAAAATGGGGGTCTCAGCTGCGGCACATACGTATCACACAATTATACTAAGTGACCCCCCCCCCCTTCCCCCGGAGTCAGGGTAAACATATTTGGGGAGGCATCGTGGTTCAGCCTCAGACCATGGGATAAGGCTTCGCCTTCAGTTTCTCGACCTAGTCCAGCTAGAGGTCCGTGGTTCGAATCTGCGCCGGGTCAAGGCGGTTGTGTCCTTGGCTTGGGTAAGGCACTTTATCCCCATTACCTCGTCCCTTGGATAGGACGTCGTAAAGGCAGAGGTCCCGGGCCGTGTTGAGAAAGAAACACCTCGGCACGTAAAAGAACCCACCCACTTCATCGAAAAGAGCTGCACTATACCGTCTGGTCGAGCAGCGTATGCATCCAGATCCAGATCCAGAAGGGTGAGAACCCGGTGTTGTGGTCACATATCATGCAAAAAATTATCCAGGACTGGGTCCCTGTCATCTGAAATGATGACAAAGCAATAATAAAACATAACTTGAAAATTAAAGGACTCATCGCTTCAATTTCAATTATTTTTTGATTTTATTTTTTTGATTTTACAAAATTTGTGCCTAATGTCCTGAACAAAATTCTGTCCAATTTTGGCAGGACTGGATCATTCAATCCACACGGTGCAAACTTTTTTGTTTTTTTCCAGTGTTGGGCGTATGTGGTCCGTACAGCTCCGCTCATGACCACATGGTAGGTGTGATCCTGCCCGTGGCATTGCAAACATGCTTGAATCAGAATATGTATTACACCGAAAGGTTTGCAGGGGTTTAGTCTGTGTATGTTGTTAATGGTGGTGTTGGGTGATATGGATGATAAACTAGTCTGGTAGTCATGCTAGTCACACATGCAAACCTACCTGTATGTACATGTATGTGGTCCGGCGCTATTGCAGTTTCGCACCTCATACACCTGAAATCAAATTTAAGCCTAACAAGACACTTCTCACACCATACATTCATCAATTAACCTGCCAGTGTGTTAGTGTCTCTCGAGTCCTGTTTTGTCACACTCACAGTTTTCACTATTTTTTAGAAAATGCAATCCGAAGTCTTCGTGATTCTCACACACCTAATCACACGAGCTCACCGCAGCAGATATGGCGCGAGCGCTAGCACTGCTGCTGTCAACCAATAAGATCGATCAAAACGCGAATTGAATTACAGTGGCTGTAAAAAGACATCTTTTTCCACATTTTTTTTTTCAAAATTGGTTTTCAGGTTACAAGCAGTTTCCGTACAGGAATGGGGGGTTGAGGGTAGTTATTCAAGGCTTATTTGAAGTAAAAATTATGATACAGTGGAACCTCGTTATAAAGAGGTCGGATATAACAAAACCCTCTTATAACAAGGTGATTTTCAGGTCCCAACACTTTATATTTCTTTGCTTTTTGACCTTGATATACATGTAAGGAACCTGATATAACAAGGTAATTGTCATGGTTTTTAGGTCCTTGTTATAACGAGGTTTCCCTGTACTACTGTCAGTATAAATAACGTCATTCGGCATAACAACCATCAGTTAAAGTGATAGAATAACATTGTGGAGCTACCTAGTACTACTAGTAGTAGTGTTCAAATGGACAAATAAACACCCTAGAATACAAAAGTTTGGAAAGTAACACTGCCAATGGCATGTTATGCTTGAATAAACAAACAATACTTGGGGCGAGTAGAAAATAGCCAAGGTGTACATACAGTAAGTCTATGGGAGGAAATGGACAGGCGAATCCGGTTAACGTACGATTTTCACTGTTTTAAAGCATTTTGATATATATTTTTTCAGGGCTTCATTTTTAGACCTTATCAAAGACACTGGTAGCATGGGGAATCATGTAGCTCAGATTTTTTTAACTGCACTGGTTAATGTTAGCCAGTACCTTTAATGTATGAATAATGATATTTGTATTAAATAAATTATTAGTAGCAGTAGAATCATAATACTTCAAAGTGAATAACCACCCTCGGCCTCAACCCCCCATTCCCGTAAGGAATCTGCCTGTACAACCTGAAAATCAATTTTTTAAAAATGTAAAAAAAGATGCCTTTTCACAGCCACCATACTACGACTCGCGTTTTGATCGATCATATTGGTTGACAGCAGCTGTGTGGTACGCCAAGATTTGGGATTGAAATTGAATTTTCCGAAAATAGTGAAAACTGAGAAAACAGGACTCGAGAGACACAAAGGTTAATTGATGAGTATATGGTGTGTGAGAAGTGTCATGTTATGGATTAAATTTGATTTCAGGTAGGCCTACTATGTGGTGCGAAACTGCAAAATAGCACCTGTAGTCCTAACATGCCTGCAGAGCTGTACGCACGCCACACCTACTACGTATAAGGTCCTGAGCGGAGCTGTACGGACCACATACGCCCAACACTGGAAAAAACAAACCAAAGTTTGCACTGTGTGGATTGAATAATCCAGTCCCGCCAAAACTGGACAGAATTTTGTTCAGGACACTGGGCAGAAATTTTGTAGAATTAAAAAATGAAATTGAAGCGATATTTAAGTACTTATATGTTGAGGTCATTGGTAAACTATCCATTTGGAGCAATATTTCAGTATAATTTTGTTTTAAAGGTGAATTTAAATTTTCAGAGCACATTCTTGTGCCACAACTGCATGAAAAAAACCACTCATTAGCTTTTGTACACAAAAGTATAGAGTTGTCCCCATGTGCGACGCACGCTTGGGAGCAGTGTTAGAGGACTCGAGGGTGAGGGCGAGAGCGACTTTTCCAGTCCTCGGCCTCGGCGACTCGGGTCGAGGCCGCAAGATTTTATAGAATCTGGTGAATCCAATATTACGCCCCATCTAATTTGTTAAAACATGCATTTTGAAGTATTTTCGGAACAACTGTACAATACCCCTCGATATCATGAGAGTGCTGGCATAGGTATGCATTTCAATGATGTGTGCTCTGACGGAATAAACCACAGTGTCTAAATATGGGAAGCACTCACGAGCTCACGAAATGGTGGGGAAGCCATATTGGAAATTCCCCCTAATATTCCAAAAAGAATTGTGGAAGTCCTAGGATAGCATGAAGTCAAGTAAATAAATTCACCTCTGAACAAAATCTATCCTCCCCAAAAGTCACATGCAGTTACATTCATGTAGGTTGATGTTTCTCTGTGATTTCGCTGCTCAAAGTCGATGCACGTTATAGCTACTAGATTAGCTCAATTTTCTGATGATATTAGTCATTTATATCAAATATTGTTAACTTCAAAGTCAGCAGCTTTTAGCTTTTATGTTGTTTAAATTTTTCTCAAATTGATATATTAGGGTTGGTACTTTGGCATATTTCCCGGTCAGAATCTTATTACCCACCCAATTGTCCAGGAAATATAAATTTCTCCCATTGAATTTGTACATGTACACTAGAAGGCAATTTTATATTGGACAGTGTCCGGGAAATATGACAGAGTGGGAAATATGCCAGTCCTGCGATATATTTTAGTAATTGTTCGATTCCAATGAAGGGGTTGAATTATTGTTAAACCCAGAAATCAAAGTACCAAACACCACTGGCTGCATATACATGTATGTGATCAGTGTTTGAAGGAAAGAAGAATCCCAGTCATTCATCCAGAAACATGTAAACCAGGCAGCATGCGTCTCTGGGGACATTCTGGGGACTATTAATTGATACCACATGCAAACATTACTGAGCTGATCTTTATGGGGCCTTTTTTTTAATCAAATTTCCCTGAACTCCGAACCTCAAGTCGAGACCGAGACTGGAAATACAAAAGACAAATTTTCCGCATCCAATCTCCTGAGCCAAAATTCCCCCCCCCCCCCCACTCCGAGCTCCAGCACTAATGGACCCCAGCCCGAGATATCTCATTCTAAGTCTCCAACAGGTTAACTCTGATTTAGGCCTGCTGTCTTGCCCCTTCAAAAGAATGCAGAGTAGGCCTGCTGCCTTCATGATATTCAAAACTACTTTCTATTGAATATCTTCTTTCTTTTTTTTTAATTTTTAGAACCTTGGAAAGGGAGAAGCATGGGGTACACCAACAATGAAAGGTAAGACTAAATAAGGCTACACCCGCCTGGGGATGAATAGTTAGAAGGCAAATGTTACTGGTGCTGGGTAGACATGGCTTAACAGCAGGTGTAAACATGCACTTAAAAACCAATGCTGTATCAAAAAGGTTAACTGAATGCTAACTGACCAAGAAGATCCAAAACTGTTTTGACTTTCAGCTAAATGTTTGCAAAATGATTACTTTATTGATTCTAAGGGCGTGTTCACAGTAAGCCTTCTTATCTGGGCTAATGCAGGACATTGGACAATGTGGGTTCAAACCGGATTCATAGTTCCGTTCACACTAGACGCGACAAACAATTGTCCCGCATCTACATGTACATCAGCAAATTGGCATATCTGACCCGGAAGTTAACGTTCTTGTTTCAATGACCTGTGACGTAGTTTGAATCATGTTAGGTATCGATGTAAATATGCGACAACTGTTGCTGATGAAATATCATCGAAAGCATCAGCAATACCATGCCAGAAGCTGAAGAAATGTGGACAAAATAAGGCGGGCAATTTAGCAAATTCTTATAAGCCAATACTAAGTGTAGATGTTGTCACTAATAATGTTAAGCGCGGCACTGATTTCTTCGATGTATTCAGTGTCTAAAGATCATAACCAGTGGGTTACAACTTCCGGTAATCCGGATTGAAAAGGCTATTTCTGTTCACACTAGGGCTGATGCAGGTTGTATGCAGGTTGAATCTAGATTGAACCCTGCAGTTTCCCATGAGTAAAATTTCCGATTTGAATCAGTGGAGTTTTTTTCAGCCTATTTTTCTGTTCGCACCAGACGTTCGATCCGCATTAACCCGGGTTGAATCTGGGACGTGGGGAAAAACACGCCCTAAGTATTTGTAAAAATTTATCGGTGTGATGATGTGTGACCAGTAAATAATAGTTGTGAACCAAAAGTAATATTCTTTAATAGGCCCACTGTCATGAGGGAATGGAACAATGCCCTCTTTTGACTTAAATCATAAAAATGGGCACTATTGATACCCATAATGCAACAGAAACAGCCATCTAGGTGTATTAAAATACATTTGTTTTCCTCCGGCAATAGACTACGGCACGGCAACAATCCGTATTTGTGAATATTTGCTTGTATTTTGAGACTAGTTCACATACCCTCAGTGATTGATTTGACCCGTGACAGTGGGCCTTTAAAGATTGTGTCATTGATTTGCACGTCAAAAAACATCTATATGAATCAAATCAGCTGAAATCTTATCCAATGTGAAGATTAATATAAATAAACACCTCTCATAGAGACTTGGGGTAAAATATTGAGTTTTGGTGAAAATCTGGACGGTTAAACTTCATCCTTTTTCAAAAGACTGGCCAGCAAAATTTTTTCAAAAAATCCGCGACGTCAAACGTGCACGTGCCGTTCCAAAATGGTCTGATCAGCCGTTAGCCAAAGGTCGCGCAGGGGATAGCCGTTAACCAATCAGAGGGCTGCGCTGGTCTTGCTAGGTGCACATAACCGCGGGAGGTCGCAGTTGAGCAAAAATTGAAAACTCACAGAAAGAACAACAATTTGCGTAACATTGTGTTATTAGTTTTTCTCATAAACAACAATTCATGACGTATGGATCCAGACTTATCAACACAGCCATTGTGAATACTAAACTACCTTTCGGTATGATAATGAAGGGAAGTAATGGACTTGCACATCCCTGACACAATCTTTAAAGGAATAATCTTCAAATATTGTTTTTAAGTTAACTGAAAACTGCTTGGTTTCATGGGAGATTAATCGTTTTTGAAATACAATACAGTGTAACTTATAAAGAGTTGTTAAGGTTGATTAGGACCAGCATAGTTTACCTGATTTTTTTTGCTGATATATAAAAACTCTCCCTGTACAAGAAGGTAATCCATGGAAATATTAAAAAAGTAGGCCCTACACATATGTTCGAATTTCAAATAAAGGTGACTCCCATTATAACAAAGTTCTCAGGACCGGTAGTTTTCTTTCATTTTAACAAAATTTTGTTATAACCGAAGTTACCAAACAGTTAAAGTATAAAGATACTGTATGTACTGTAGATAATTATTTTGGGACATGAATTTTCATTTTGTTGTAACGGGAATTTCATAATAACAGGAGTGCACGGTATGGCCTTATCGTGGATAGGGGTGATATTTGGCTACTTTGTGATCATTTCTTTCACTCAATTAAGTTTTCCTGCTGGCAGAGTTTGGTGAAATTTTGAAAGTTTTTAGTTTTGCAGACATCTGACGTAGGAAATGTAACCAGACAAAGCGCAATGTTACCTCAGTACACTAGCTAGCCATGCATGCACAAACTGTTCAAACCACGTCCAAATACCAAACAGTAGTAAAGCAAACACCAAACGATTAACTTGGAAAGGATATTCATGTGTATTTTCCCTCGAATATCTGCAAGCGTGAAATGCACAAAAATTTCCACACCGCAAATTTATTCCATGTTTACAGTAATCTCGGCTCCTCATGTCACTAATGCCCCAATAGGCCTATAATGAAAATCTTATTTCTCACAAAGCTCAACCACTATAATTTTGGAAGTTTATTTTATACTGGAGCTTGCAAAAGGTGTGACGTATATATTGAAAGAGGACTTCAATTTTTTTTCAATTCTGCACATGTCTGCATGGCAAACCAAGTCACCATCAGTGACATATATGTGGACAAGCACATCTGTTTTACACTCAAGCATCCAAACCAAACAGAGTAACATGAAGTACATACTATGAACAAACCAATGATGAAATTTAGTAATTGAGTGAACTGAATATAATTTACAGTATTTCACACATGTTTTGTTCACTTGTCTTTTGGTAACTTTTTTGGCACATGTTAACTAATTTAACAAGAAATTGTTACTATTTGGCAAGTAAATTTTCAATTATGGATTTTTTTTGGCTTGCCCGACTGTAAATTTTACTTGGCTAGGTCAAGCAGGCAAGTGCTTGTGTCCAGCCCTGAGTTATGTATTGGAAATTCAGGAATGTTCTTATGTATGGAAAATTCAGGAATGTTATTTTTTTTTCTTAAGAATTTGTTCATATTTCTTGCATTCAGGGATGGCAGGTACATATATTTTGATAATAAACTGAAACTGTTTCATTTCATTTTACCTTACATGTAACATGGATTTAATCATAATGGCCGTGTAAGGAAATTCTACCCAAAAAGGTAGGGGAATTACAGCAACCCCTCCCCCCCCCCCACCAAAAAAACGTTTTGTTATTGACAATTCCTAAATCTTGCACAATGAGTTTCAAATATTTGTTTTCTCCAATTCTTCTCGGCAGGTTATTCTCGTGATGGGCTGGAGGTCAAGATAGGAGCATGGTGGAAACGAGAGTGGAAGCTGATCCGTAAGAGTGAAGAGGATGAATTCTGCACCTACACCCCCAAACTATCTGACTTCCATCAAGCCCCTAACCATGTCACCATGCCCCCTCTCCTGGCTGCCATGGTGAAGGAGGAGAGGGAGGCCAAAGGGCTACCGGTGGAGGAGGGATCGCTGCTCCTTGATTTGAACATTCGCCATGGTTACAGACATCGGGCCTATCAAATACCAGGTGCTGGTTTGATAGCTGAAAAGTAAAAGTAAAAGTAGCCCATTATCTGCTTTGTTCTCAATATATCCACAACTAGAGGTTACTGTTTCCAGAGAGCAACGGGTTGAGGATGCTGGAGTAAGGAAGTTTTTCACCGTGATAGAAGAAGACGTTTTCTGTCCTGACAGGAGATCGATGCTTTCAGGTTGAAACTGTCTTCCAACTGATGTTCCGAAGCATGCAGAAAAGCAAGTGGAGACACATTTGTCATTCATGCGTCATCTGAAGTTAGAGAGGATGTGGAATAATGTGACTATGAAATGGCAGATGCATTGTGGCACCAGATGTAGAGCTCATCAGTGATAGAGTGTGTTTCATGTGAATTGAGGACTTTAATTGTAAAGAAAAAAGATATTACAATGTGTGAAGATTGCCATGTGCACTATTCAATGCAATGCATGCAGACTTTCATACTAGGCTAGGCTGATGATGAGATTTGGACTGGTTATGGCAAAATATAAATATCTAGAATGAGTAATATTAACCAGTTGTGGAAAATTTGATTGTGATATAACACACATTTCCCATAGACCCCAGGCCAAGATATCTGGTACTCAGTGGGTTAAATTATACATGACAAATCTGCCTTACTTTGGCAAAAAGAAACAAGTGACAAAAGTGTAACGTTGCAAAAATGAGTAATTTGTGTGTGTCATACAGCGTGTTTCTATTGATCATACCATTTTTATCTGGTTAAGATTTTACCGGCTAATAGCGGCAGTGTTGGAGGTCTCGAGACTGGTCTTGGTCTCGAGACCAGCATGCTCTTTCTTGGTCTCGGTCTCGATCTCGAACCCTCTGGTCTTGGTCTTGGTCTTGGTCTCGAACCTAATGGTCTCGGATTTTTTGGCCGAGACCAGCCCGAGACCAGCAACTAATTTGATTTTACACAAAAATCTTTATTGTTGTACGTGTACAAACTGCAATTTTGCGACATGTATACAGTGTGTCTCAAAAATAATTGTACAAGTCAAAAGTGCCCTCTTTGGTAATGAGAAAAACATTTTTGTGACATCATGCTTACATCAACATCAAGGGCATAGTCTTAC
The DNA here is from genome assembly GCA_001188425.1 of Eucidaris tribuloides. NCBI lineage: Eukaryota > Metazoa > Echinodermata > Echinoidea > Cidaroida > Cidaridae > Eucidaris > Eucidaris tribuloides. The sequence continues at coordinate 10,694 of JZLH01S0511584.1, forward strand.
CTTTTAAATACCGTTTGTTTTGTTCAGTTTGCTTGTTTTAATCCTGAGATATGTTCAGTTAACTAGGAAAAGGTAAAATAAAGCATGTGCCACTTTTACAGTCAATGATAGCATCAAGCCCTCTTCCCGTAAAAGAGACACAAAATGTGATTCCAATTTTTTGTTGTTTACCAGATATCTTGAGATCAAAACAAGCAAATTGAACAAAACAAATAACATTTGAAAGCTAAGACTTTGCCCTTAAGGTTAATTTAACTAAGCATCAAATTACAAGAATATTTTCTAAGTGCCGACGAGAGTGCCTTTTGCTTGCACAATTTATTGAGACATGGTGCAGCATGTCTCAAAAATTGTTCATGTGAAAAGCGCCCACTTTGACAGTTAGAAAGTACTACTGTAATACCTGTTTATGTCAACATAAATTTGCTTGTTTTAATCTTGAAATATGTTGTAAACAACAAAAGGGTGGAATTGGGTCACGGATGCATGGACTGTAGTAAAAGTGGCACACATTGTGATTTTACCCTTTCTCTCAAGATTAAGACAAGCAAACTGAAGAAAACTTACACTATTTCAAAGCTAAGACTATGCTCTTGACGTTGATGTAAGCATCATGTCACAAGAATATTTTCTAATTGCCAAATGGAGCGGTTTTCACTTGCACATTTTTTTTAGACACATTGTATAGGGCGTTCAAACATGAGAGTGCGTTTAAACCTAGTTTTTAACACAGATCTTCTACACATCGAAAACGGACCAACAATGTTTGGTTCTCTGACGCAATATATTCTGGTTGTTCCTTTTATAATTGAACATGGAAGTAGACATTGTAGAAAACAAAACAAGAAGTATGGAATGAACATAAAAACATAGAATGGAGAGTCAAATGAAAGAAAGGAAACATAATAGTAAATACACTGTAATAAAAGAAAGAAGACTGAAAAAAAATTGACATCAAGATAGCAGGAAAAGAAATTTAAGAAAATACAGAAGGAAAAAAGACATCACGAATGAAAGGTGAGAAAGAAGAAAGATAGAAAGAAGGAAGGAAAGAAAAAAATCAAATGAATAAGAGAAAGAAAGAAATAAAACAAGAAAAGAGAAAAAGAAAAGAAAATGAAGGAAAACAGAAAGGAAGAAAACAAGGGAAAGACGTAGAATGAAAGAAAAATGAATTAGGAATATAAAAGAGTAAAGAAAGAATGAACAAAAAAAAAGTAAGAAAGGGAAAAGGCTAGGATGAAAGAAAAGCAAAAAAAAAATGAAAGATTGCAAATAGAAAGGAATAAAACAAGAAAATAAAGAGAATGAATGAAAGGTACACCAAAGTAAGAAGAAGGAAGAAAGAAATAAGGAAATAAGAATAAAAGATGTTAAGAATGAATGAAAAAAGGAAGAGAGATAGAAAGAAGGAATGAAAAATGAATTTAATGAAAAACAGACGAGAAAAATAAGAAAGAAAGATAGAGACAGAAAAAGTAAGCAAGAAGAGAGGAAAGGAAGTAAAGAAAATGAGAAAAGACAGAAAGGTACGGTAAAGAGGCGGAAAGAAAAAAAATAATTAAAGAACAAAGAATCAAAAGATTAACAAATAAATGAAAGAAAAAAGGATAGAATGAAATTTAAAAAAAGACTGCATGAACGAAATAAAAATAGAAAGGAATAAAACAGAAAAAAAGAAAGAAAAAGAATGAATGAAAAAAGTGAGAAAAAAGGAAGAAAATATAGAAATGCAAGAAAAATCAAGAATGAATGAAGAAAAACCATTAATGAATGAAAGAAATAAAATCATTAACTTAACACTTTATTTTCTTTATCTGATCTGTATTTCAGTAGCTCAGGCAAGTGTGGTCATATGGGCAAAAGTATTCTTTTCAGTCGTTTATGCAATTTGTAGAGCTCTATCATATTGACTCGTAGTCATAGGCCCATTCTCGTTAAACTTTGGGATTCATTTTACATGTAAATGACAAATGAAACAAAAAAATATATAATATTTAATGTTCTTCATTAACTGTTAATTTTATTTAATCTTTAAAAATGATATTACAGACTAATTGCAATGTGACCAGTAGGCAGTTAATGTAGAGTAACAAGTATTAAACGTTATCCTCAAAACATGCACAAATTAGTGCCAATTGAAACGCTGGTCTTGGTCTTGGTCTTGGTCTCGGAAAGTGCTGGTCTTGGTCTCGGACCTCTTTTTCTTGGTCTTGGTCTTGGTCTCGGGGTGTCTGGTCTCGGTCTTGGTCTTGGTCTCGGATGGTCTGGTCTTGACTACAACACTGAATAGCGGTGAGCGGTGCGTTTCTATTGGATTGCATTTTCCGCAAAGTTCGATTGATTGTACCGGGATTGTACGATCACCGGCTAAGAGTCCATTGACCTGGATTGCTGCAAGGTATTGTGGGATGACTGAGGTCAAATTTATGCTCAATCAAACACATGTGCTGCAGCCAGGGGTCACTTATTCCGATCACATGGTTTTCTTGATTTCCAGTTTCTTACTGGCAAATACCGCAACCGACTGTTCCTATTGACGTCTTATGGTATGTTCGACATAGCTCTCTTTATTATCCTACAAAAAGGATAATTAGCGGCCAAACTTTCTCCGCTTCATGGCGGAGAAGGTCTGTTTCTGTTGCTGGGCTCTTCTACTCCATTAGCCGATTCATTCATTCCGGAAAACAAGCTTCAATAGAAACACGCTTATTTACATTGCCATCACTAACTTCACAGAATTTTGACTGAATGCGACAACCCATTGGAGACTAAGTATGAGTTAACTTGTGTTGGGGTCTATGAAAAACATGTGTTATAGTAATGATGAATCGTCTCCAATGTTAAAGCCGAAGTTTAAGTTTTGGGAATGTTTTGTTATTTGAAGCTTTATGCCCCAAAGTCATAACCCTGCAAATATAGATTCTGAATGTCTTTCGTTTTTTTAATTAGTTAATGAAAATCTCGGGGGGGGGGGGGGGGGGGGAACCCCCGAGATTTCGACTATATTTTATATATATAGCATCCAAAAGTTAAAAAGAGTCTTTAAGGTTACATGTGTTATACCTCATTTGAAAGAGCAGACTCTGCTCTAGTGAGGGTGAGGTAATAGGCTCATATAACTTTTTAACCCTTTGGATGCTATAATGTAAAATATAGCCAAAAAATCTCCGGGGGTCCCCCCCCCCGCCGCCCCCGAGATTTTTCATAATTAATAAAAAACCTAAAGACAAAAAAGAAGGCTATAGTGAGTTATACCTCATCTGAAAGAGAAGAGTCTTGCCTCTCAGATGAGGTGTAAAACACATGCAACTTAAGCCTTTTAAACCCTTGGATGCTATAATGTAAAATATAGTCGAAATCTCGGGGGTCCCCTCGAGATTTTTCATTAACTAGAATAAAAAAAAACTAAAGACATTCAGAAATCTATCATTGCAGGGGTTATGACTTTGGGGCATAAAGCTTTCAATAATCAAAAATCCCCAAAACTAAACTTGGGCTTTAAATATCTTTCATTAAAATGGTTATTTCTCTCTTTAAATTTGCCCCCTTTTTTGCCATTGTTTGTGATTATGGGTAGGTTGTGTACCATTTTTGATTATTTAAAATACCAAAACAGCTGCTAATCCTCAACTGAAACCACTCTTTATGTGTCCACCAGTCACTCTATACCACTGATTAATAGACCTTTCGGGTTGTTTGATAACTGTCATTAAAACCGGGTTGTTTGATAACTGTCATTCAAACCAGGTTGTCATTCAAACCAGCTAGGACAAGTAAACGTCAAACCGTCCGGTTTACCGGATTCATCCGGGTTGGAAATCACAGCACTACTTTCTTTGTAGCAAGTCCCAAGTTAGTTGAGCTTAAAACTGGTGTACACGTATGATAATAATAAAAGAATAACGTGTAAAAGTTATTATCATTTGCAACTAGTGAAGTATGTGTTCACTTTTATATTAACAGATGACTTTGCATAACTCAACGTTGCACAAGTCGAATCATCACCTATGTTGAATATTTTTGACGGTCCCAATTTGTTCTGTGCTTTTTCAATGGGAAGTTTTTCTTCCAAGTTGATTTTTAAATCCAATATATTTCAAACATATGTTTGATTCCCAAAGGGAGCAAACATGTGTTAAATCATTCGCATAGGTTGCTTCATTCCCTTACAAGTATGAATACCCAATCCCTAATCTTGATAAAAATATACCATTGAAGTGTGTATTTACCATGCCTAGAAACCTGTCTTTTCTATGCGTATATGTATTTTCAAAAACTTACCCTCCCCCGCTTGGTCGTTTCCCTCCTTTGCAAGTACGACTACCCAATTACTGTTTTTCACATACTTCCTGTACATCTTTTTGAAAATCTGACTACAATCCCTGAAAATTTGTTTCCAAAATATACCTTTAAAATATTTATTTACCATCCCCCGGTCCACACCCTACCCCACACCTTTCGTCGCTCGGTCGTTTCCCTCCCTCTCAAGTATGACTATACATGTATCACTTTTTGTACATCGTTTTGAAAATCTAACTACAATCTCTAATTATGCGTATTTTCAAAAAGTTCCTACCGTGTGACGGGGATCCCCCTCCCCCACACCCTCCCCCAAACAGTCGTTTCCCTCCCTCGCAAGTATGACTACCAACCTACAGTTTTTATGCCTCCGCCCCGTAAGGGAGCCGGAGGCATTATGTTTTCGGGTTGTCCGTCCGTACGTCCGTACGTCCGTACGTCCGTGGGTCCGTGCGTCCACACTTTCTTGTGAACAAGATTACTGAGGTACCGCAAGAGGGATTTTAATGATACTTGGACCAAGGGTAGACCACTAGGCAAGGATGAATTGATTAGATTTTGGGACAAATCCGTCAAGGGTCAAAGGTCAAAGGTCAATGAACTTTGTCCTAAAATGCCATTTTTTGCCTATAACTCCAGTTAGGAGTGCTTACTGTTGATATAATTGGGTGGTTAAGTTAAAAAACAAAAGACAAATATTTTGGTAGAGTCACAGGGGTCAAGGGTCAAAGGTCAATGACCTTTGTTCCAAAATCTCATTTTCAGCTT
>JZLH01S0511584.1:15788-29975 GCA_001188425.1 Eucidaris tribuloides
GTAACTAGTTATGGAGTGCTGCAATGTTGATTGCGTAATTGGTGGTTAGGTTTCAAAACCAAAAGACACATATTTGGTAGAGTATTGTAGGGGTCACAAGGTCAAAGTAGGTCAAAGGTCAATGAACTTTGTCCCAAAAGAATTCGCATTTTCTGGCCTATGATAGTTAGTAACGGAGTGTCACTGTTGTTGTAATTTGGTGGTTAGGTTAAAGCAACGACAGTGACAAATATGTTGGTAGTCACAGGTTTCGGGTCAAAGTCAAGGTCAAAGGTCATACCCATGTGATCCCCCAACATCTCATTGTTCCGGCTTGTAACTTATTAGGAGTGCTCAATGTTGTATGGTAATTTGTGGTTAGTTCAGAACCAAAAGATAAAATTATTTTGGACGAGTCACAGGAGTCATGGTCAAGGCGTTCAAGGGCAAGTAATGAACTTTGTGCCAAACCATAACTTCAGTCAGAACTAACTCTTTATATCAAGTTAGATTAGCTCCTACATAGTGGGCTGCACTGGCGGAGCTACCCATCGGCTGCGCCGCAGCGTCGAGATTCTCTAGTTTCTCCATACTTTCTGTGATCATCTGTTTGACAATCGACTTCTCATGCATATTTCAAAAGTTTCCTCAGCGGCACACCCCCGTCCGACTGAAATCTGAGTACCGGGCTATACACACTTCCTGTACATCTTTTTGAAAATCTACAAATCTACATCTTTCATCCCTCGGTAGTATGACTACCCAACTACAGTTTGTTTGTTTTTTACATACTTCCTAAATTTTTGAAAATCTGACTACAATCCCTATTAATTTTTCTAAAATCATACCTTTAAAATATACATTTACCATGCCTAGAATCATGTCTTTTCTACGCGGATTTTTAAAAAGTTTTTACTGTGGGAGGGATCCCCCCTCCCACACCCTCCCCGCGCGGCGCTTCGCTCCCTCGCATGTTTCCGTCAAACCCCCTGTAGCCCCCCTAAAATTTTCGGTCTAGAACCACGCCTGGATACAATTTGCATAAAATCCACATTTCTGTACCATGGCTAGGGAGGAGTTATCCTCAACAACATACCTACCTGACCCTGATCCCGAACCCGGTTTGGGTAGCACCCCTTCTAAAATCAAATGTTAGTCCATAAGGAAGCTCTGTACCAAAAATGGTGCTTTTAGCCACCAAATAATAGTACATGTAATCCCCAAAATTAACATTAAGCCGCCGGACTAAATGGAGTAGTTGGTGTGTCAGGAGACATCACCAAACATCAAGTACTGTATACGCCATATATTTTGCGTAAATATATTTTCGCGATTTTGCTTCGAGACAAGGAATTTGCGAGGGTATATTTTTGCGATTTTATTGCATTTACATGCACTTTGTACAGGAATATCGAGCGAAAATTTTCATGTTCAGTAAGTTGCCAAATTCGCGAAAATAAAGCCACAGCGAAATATTCAATGTATACAGTTACCTTTTCCTTTAAACTAATCAGAATACCAGTTACAGTTTACTAAACAGTAGTATGTACTACATGTGCTTACAGGGTCACTACTCACTACCATGTAAAATATATGAATTTTATTGTTAAAGAAATTTATGACATTATTAATCTAGATGTGATCTTATTTCAATGGAGATGTTACATGTGGTGTACTCACTTTTGTTGCCATCATTTGTCCATATATCTACAATACATGTATTTCTAAAATTAACATGTTAAAATTGATTTGAGGCTCTACTCATATCAATGTCCATGACATAATTGCTGCATTGCAAGATAAGAGCAACAATTAAAGGAGGTACGGTGAGATGTTTAAAATTTTACATGGGATGTACTACAGGTGTACTTAATACCGTAAGAGATTTTCCCCTTGTGTAAGAAATCTTTAATAAGATACGATGATTTATTGTAAAACTAGGGTATACCATGATTCCATACATGTATGCATGTGCATTGTGTACTTGAACCTCAAATTAAAAGTGAAAAACATGCATTTTATGATTGTGAAAGATGTCTTTTGAATTTTCTTTTTTTGTAATATTATGCAAATATGGGACTTACTCCTTAACTCATGTGCAGTAGATGAAAATCCTTTCAAGGCAGGGAATCTCATTTGCACCCCTCCCCCAGTGCATCAAAGGGTCACTCATGACCCAGGGTTATTGATGAAGGACATGTCTGCAAAATTTACCCTAAAACAACAGCAGACTGGGAGGGGGGGGGGAGGGGGGATCACCCCCTTGTGATGATGGGCCTGTGCTGTGTTAATACCAACCTTTGAAATAAGATCATGCGCACACCCACCCACTTGTATTACACTACAGATACACTCGCAAACATTCACACATACCCCCCCCCCCTCCCACTCGCACTCACACACACACACACCCACACCCACACATACTTGTAATATATCCCAAACTGGGACATGAATCTTTCATAATAATACATACACAAGCGATATTTGACCACAAATTAACGACACACTTCAATTCAACCAGGGACGCCAATGTGTGTAAAATTTTGCGTGTGATTTTTGTAATCCGTAACATTATTTGTTTTGCACAGAAATTAAAAAAAAAAAAATGATGCCCTCATATGATTACTTGAAGACTGAAGAGTTTGCAAAAACTGATAAATGCCATTTTTATGAAGTAGCTAACAATCGATGTTTAATGATGAAATCATTTTAGAGGAAAACAAATCCTTACTCTGAATATTATATTGATCCAAAGTTTGTGTTTTGTCGCAAAAACCGATAGTCCACTTCACGTTTTGTCGCAAAAACCGGTAAGTCCATTCCAGCCAATTAAAGCATGGTATTTGTGTCAGGTGATCTCGAATTGGCAGCCTCCAGTACTGCTTAAGGTGGCTGTTATTGTGTGTAGCAAGAACATAATTTATGAACTGAACCATTTGAAATCAGGATTTTGGTAGTGACAGTTTTATAGACTTATTTTATGTGAAATTTTGCGCTCATTCCGAAGAAAAATCAAACAGTTTTATTGATACTTTTTATGAATGAAGTTTTAGTTATTTTGCCAATTTTGTGCTAAAAATACTGATTTTCGCTAAATAAAAAAGAAAAAATTAAAATATTTTGGCAGACCTATTTAATGTAAAATATGTGCTGAATCCATGAAAAATAGTTTGTAATAACCTTCCTTGCACCATTTGAAACACTTGAATTTCTTTTGGGGAGAAAATGAGAATTTTTATCATTATCAGTCAAAAATAAGAATTTCAATAAAAATAAATCAAAAAATCAAAAAGTTTCAAAAAGTGCATTAAACTTTAAGAAAATGCACTAAATCCAGAAAAATCGCTCTTGTTAATCACACTTGCAACACTTTGAAATAAGGGCCAGTTTTATTAAAAATATAATTTTCATCATTTGGGGTAAAAAAAAAAAATTACTACAATGCACTCTCGTTATAAAGAACACTGATATAACAAAATTTCATTATGAAGAAGTAAAATCTCTGGTCCCATATCTTGGATTTCCTTTGTATTTTATTGTTTTGGCAACCCTGATATAAAGAAATTTCATTATAAAGAACAAATCTGATGGGTCCCAAGGACTTCTTTATATCGAGAGTGCACTGTACACCATTGGCAGTAGCACAATATGGACTTATCAGCTTTTGCAACAAAATGAGAAGTGGACTTATCAGCTTTTGTGGCAAAACACATAAGTTAGTACAAAATTTTCACACTTTCCCCTTGATGTAGATTTCTGAAAATTGGATATTCTGTTATTTAGCTAACCCTTCTTAATAACTGAACTTTACACAATAAGGGTGTCATGCCAAAGCAGTTCAACAAAAAATCTCTTTTAAAAGAAATTGGCCCAAATGAACGGTTTTTGCTTATAGAATTTGCAATTGTTTGCACTAGGTAAGAATATGGAGTGTCAAACTTATATCCCCATTCAGGAGGGATTACAAATGTGCATACATACGCACACGCACACACACACACACACCCCACCCACAAGTGATGTATTTCACATACATGTACCAATATTTTTTTGACTTGCTCCAAAAGGAGGATATTCATGAGATTTTTTTTTTGATTTTATAGGTACATTATCAGAAGCAATTATTTAGTCGTGAAATTTGCAAAAATAAATCTGTGAAATAGTTGTGTAGTATACAGCATCAAGAAACTACTCTCTATACAGTATGTACCAAATCTATGTATTGTGTTGTGCATGTATGTGCACCTGTGTATAATGATTGGAGATTGTGTGTCTGTTATACATGTACAGCTGTAGTGAAGAGTTGGAATTTATAATATGGTGGTCATGTTACTAGATAGGTGGCAAAAGTGTAAACTACCAAGTGTCCCAGAAAAAATGATACACTTTTAAAATGGCCACCATATAAAAAATTATTTCATATTTTTGGAAATACATGTATTTATATAATATGGACTCTTTCATATAAAAAGTCTGACATTGGTTTATGCGTGAGTGAGCACTGCCCACTTTTGTAAAGGACATGAAAATTAGGTTGCACAGGAATAAGTTATCCATAAAAAGTGTAACAAAGGATACAAGCTCTCTTGGATTGTCTGTGGAGCTAGGTGGGGATTGGGATATGCAAATTAAATATCTAAGTGACTGAAAACAAGAAAGACTACCGTATTGGGGTGAAGGGGTAGTGGGGTGGTGGGGTACGGTGGTAGTGGGGTGATGGGGGGGTGGTGGTGGTGGTGGAGGTGGTGTTAGAATTACCAAAACCCACCACCCCCACCATCCCCTCCAACCCCACCACCCCATACCCACTCCACCCCTACATTCCACATCCACACCACCCCCACAGTCCCACCACTCCCACCATCCCTGCCACTCCCTCACCCAACCACCCCTTCACCCCAATATGGTACATGTATATGTAGTCTTTCATGTTTTCAGTCGCCAAGATCTAAAATTTACATATCCCAATCCCCACCCTGTAGCTCCACACACAATCCAAGAGAGCTTGTATCTTTTGTTACACTTACAATGGATAACCAATTCCTGCACAACCTAATTTTCATGTCCTTTACAAAACTGGGCAGTGCTCACTCAAGCATAAACCAATTTGACTTTTTGACGTCATACAAAAGAAGAGACTTTCAGCTTTCCATACGGCATATATAATTTTTTTCCAAAAATACAAAACAATTCTTTTATTTGGTATATCGTGTTTCGTTTTTTTCTGGGACACTCGCGATATATCAAAAACTTTCGGTCAACCATTGAAAGTAAAACAGAGTGTATGAAAGTATTGCACTTTCCTTTTCATTTAAAGGCATCGTGTAACAGTGTTTCCAGTTTAAAAAATCTGAGCTACACGATCCCCCATGCTTCCTGTGTCTCTGATGAGGTCTGAAAATGAAGTGCATTTAAAAATCATTTGAGCAACCATTCCAGTTCCCCCATAGACTGCTGTGTTGCAGAATTTTCGTCAGCTGACATTAATTCATGTGCCAATTTTCTTCTGTATATATTTGACGAGTGACAGCACAACTCTTTGAAGTTTTGTTTTCTAGGATGTTTATTTGTCCATTCAAACACTGTCAGATATGTCGGAAAGCAAAGTTGGATAGGTTTTTAACACCAGCTTCTGAAATGTTATACAGTACATGTACAACCTGTATTGTGTCTTTAAAGTTTATGCACTATGAAAGGACTTGAGCATATCTTAAATTCTTGTAGGAATAGAATAATTTGACAATTATTCACTTTAATTTCTGGATTTTGTTTGTTTGGTGGGGGGGAGATCTATAATTATCTGTGTTTTTTTCTGTTTGCTGTGTGTTTTTTTTTTTGCAAATGTGTAAATATGTGTAATAGTATATGTGTATGTATACTTGTTATACATACAATCAATAATACATGAAACAAAGCACACCAAATCAGAGACAAGATTTATTGAAAAAAAACTCTTTTTCAGAAGCAAGCCACCAGTTTATTAAGATGTTGAAGATTATCCTCCACCATACACACTACAACAATCAGTTCGATTTGATCTTTTTCTAATTATATGCATTATTTTTTCAATGTATTCGCACAAAATTTGTCATGAATTCTTATTTATCATTTATGACTTGCCTGAAAATGCTAGCCAAATTTTTTTTTTTCATTTATTTTATCAGCAAAAGTAAATTCTTTGTATGAAACAAACAAGTAAATGTCAGTGTAATGCACTGCAGCTTTTGAATTATTTATGATGTGAAGCAGAATCAGTGAAAGGAATGTAGACCAATTCCTTCTACAGATAAAAGTTACCTCACATCAAACCAATAACTATTTTATATATAATCTGAAAAACTTAAATAAAATATAATTACAATTGCATAATATAAAGTGTTTAAATTCCCAACTATCATTATCAAGTCTACAGCCTCGTGTGGTTTATTATATCTGAGTATCTAATTACTTGATAACACAGAATTTATTCAGTATTTCATTGTGTCTTTCACATTTGTCTTCTCAAATCAATTATATATTCCATTCGTTTTTATGTTTTTATATGTTTTTTTTTACTTTTTATTTGATTTTTTGTTTGTTTTATAACAAGGAAAGAAAATTGGGCAATGACTTCTAGTATAATACAAGCATGAAAACTAGCCCTATCTCTCAATACCTACAGGTACATTAAATGTACAAGTGTGGTATCCCATAGTTCACACTACAGTCTGATATATTTCAAGAAACCTTCTCTTTCCTTTATAATTTCAATCTTTAAATATAATAATATTCACATGTAGTTCAGTTAAATATAAATTTGCGAATAACAGATCGTTGTATTATATGATTGTATATATTTTATAGTAATAAAATGTCCCAAATATACACAAGTATCCATGAAATAAGCACAGGAGAAAAGAAAATAACTGTAATTTGTAAATATAAATATATATATATATATATTTATATTTTGTTCTAACTGCTACTGCCCTAGTAGATGCTACTCCAGTGAAAAGTATTTATTAATATGTAAGTTCATTCATGCCATCACAACTGACTGAAACATCTCTGCCATAATAGGCTACATTGTATCTGAAAGAAAAAAATGCTTCTATCAATTTCTGATACTATTGTCAGTTCAAAAATACTTATCATATTCATCTTGTTTTACACACATCTGAAGGTCAAATTAACACTTCTGAAATCATATGAAAAATATGGAAAGTATAATGCTTGAAAAGGTGAGATAGAAATGTACATACAAGAGAAAAACTTGCACTATTTACATGATGTAATATAGAGTTATTAATCCTTAGTTTCCTGAATAACCTTCTCATCCATTTACAGAAAAATGTCACCCAAATGACAAGTTGATTTTTAAGTCAACCTTAACGTCAGTATTAAGAACATTCAGTAAGGTTTCGGCAAACAATTTTGTCAAAGAACAAAGATATCATTAAAGTACTTGAAATTAAAAGTAAAGTTCACATTTTGCAAGTCAAACACAAGATTATCACTCTACATATCTGTAGAATTTCACTTGTTACCCATTTCCTAAAGAAAAATAATACTTTCCTTGAGTGAGTTAGGTATATTTCTGCATCTGACGTTCCAAATTTAGTTTGTATAGAATGCTAATAATTAACCAAGTGAGCAGAAATTTAGTAAATTTTCAGGAAGAAGACTTTGACACAGGTCATGACTAGTAATCATGGAATTTCAGTTGAATTATCATATGCTTCATAGTTTTTCATTCACTGATGAAATAGTTTGGAAACCTCAGCAAACCGAATTTACTTGAAAGAAAAATCAAACTTGTCATTAAAGTTGAATATTTCTTAAATGTCCACACAGTTCAGATACAGGAAAGAATGGGTTAATATTTCATATATTCGTAATAATATGGGATAAATACCAAGTTATACATCTTGTTTTGCCAGCTGGCAGTAATCTGTTATATTACAAAAATTACTGATCAGACATATATTTCACACAACATTCGTTAGTACAGACAGCACTACAGAAACAATAATAGATTGTTTTGTTCTACACTGTAGAATCTAACAAGGTCCCGAGGAAATACAGAATGCTGATTGATGTTACATTATTGGAAGAGAATTAGAATAATAATAATTGAATGGGCATATGCGAGATGAGAATGCAACAATTATTTACAAATTACCATACATATTCTGTCTTAACACATTTTGAGCAATTATTAGTGATAGTATGCATACTAAAAATCTTTACACCAAGGCAATATTTGCATTTTCTACTTCACTCGGATCATGTACTACATTTACAAAATAGTTTCATCTATGACATGATTTCTATGAGAATATGGGCACATTAGTGCTATATTTTTTTATTTTATTTCTGACACAAACTACTCAACCAAGAATTTCACGTTTAGTTTAAATTTCTTGCTGGTCACAAGTAAGAGGATTAATGTTAAACATGATTTGTTTACTTCTTAACAAGAATTAAATTACAGATTGCAATGTAGCCTGAACGGCTTAATTTTTTGGTTTGAATTGTAGAATATTTTATTATTATTATCAAATTTGTACCACTACATGAGCAGCTGCAAAACATATACAACCCAATGCAAGGTATGCATATAATTCAATGGAGAAGAATAACAACATGCGGTTCATGGAATGGTTGGTGAATATTTCCTTCATTGAAGTTTTCTTTAACCCATTGGAGATGATTGTATAACATGCATTGTTCCTACTGCCCCCCCCCCCCACCCATGACAAAAGCAAAAGGGCATAACTGACATTTTGGTGTTTTGGAGATATTGAGCAAAATGTATTTTGTTCAACACGTAAAGCCATATTCAGTGTCCTCTTAAAGGGACCGTAAAGTCGCATATCGTGGTGGTTTGGAGGTGGCCCAGCTCGGGTAATATTCAGGAATGCCCGTATACTTTCGGAAAAGGAGTGCGCACAAATTATGTGCAATTCCTTATGCAGCACGTATTCACCCGAAGAAAGGTGAACTAAGCACAACTGACCCTCAACGGCTCTTCTGTTCGCAGCTCCACGATTGTTATTACGCACCACTGAAGTCTACACTACGTAGCATAGAGTTCAGTGTTACGCACGGCCTTGCAATAGGGGCAAGTGTAAGGTAAATAAACGTACATGGATTACGAGCGGCGCATCCCTTTAACAAGCGGATTATGAAACAAAGGGACACTTCTAATTAATATTTTTTTTGTTCTGCATTTTTAACATGATGTACTAAGTCCCCTACACTATATAACTCAATTTTGAAAAAAAGAATGTCAGTTATGCCCTTTTGTCATGGGGGGCAGCATAGATCCCAGCCTGAGATATCTTGTTCTTAGTATCCAATGAGTTAGGGTTGTTGGTGACAGTGGATCTGAATGAGGAGTGGCTCGGTGAACTAAAAGATGGTGGATAAGGCGGTGGAAACTGTATCACAGAGACGACCCACTAGGAAATGTGGGGGATCACTAGACATATTTAACACCCGACATGATTGTTATTACAACAATTAATGGATAAAGTCATTGTTACTTGTTGCATACCAGTTGTAAGTTACTCATAAAGAAGTAATTTTGACTTTTACAATCATCTTCACAGCCGACACCTTTTAGAGATGAATGTTTGACCCGTTGAAGATGATCTTATTTTGATACAACAAACACTCTGCACAGACCTCTGTCACCACCCTGCTAATGATACACAAATCTCTCAATTTACATCGAGATGAATATACACAGCATCTGTAAGTTATATCTATATACATACACAAGTAAAAAAAAAAAAAAACTAGTGGGGTGCTATGAACAAAACGCTGACGTAATACAGTATACACGGGTGAGATGTTGCCATATTTAGTTCCTGAGAATAAAATGACCATTAAAAACAAACACATGCTGAATCACAAAATGCAGTGGATAATTCGTGAAATATCATTACACAAATCTTCAAATCACAAAATCAAGATGCTAAAGAGGTGTTTAACATGCCATCAGCAATTTTGGGTTTAAAAGTTGCAGTACTATGATTTTGAGATCTAAAATTATCTAGCTAACACCATGATTTTGAGATCTATATTATCCAGCTAATATTTTTTGGTAACTTTTCGTAGATGCACTTCAATTTCACCTAAAGAGACAAATGAAACTCTCCCAGCAGCAGGAGAGCAATTAAATACAAAAAAAGGCTGGTCCAAGCACTCAAGGTGTTCATTAAAAATAATCACTTTTATCTGTTTTTTTTTTCTTCATATGAGTACTTTTTCACTTTACATGTAAACAAAAGTTTCCAATTCAATGTAAACCAAGTGTGCATTTTGAATGAAAAGCAAAGGGCTAGTTTGTATATGTATGCCCAGTGAAATGCCCGTTTTTATTTATTTTGGGTTTTGGGGCTTTCTAACTAAATTAATGGAAATATGAAAGTCAAATGACAGGAATTCATTTCTCAAACATTTTTAGTTGATTGGTGTCTGGCCAGCAGTGTTGTTCCGAGACCAAGGCCACCCCAAAATGCACCCTTTCCATGGTTTGTACAGGTGACTCAAACCACGTCCATTAGAAATTGGCCTTGAGGCTGGCTTCGGATCCAACACCAGTATGCAATGTTTAAATGAGTACTTGATGTCTCCCATAGATAACATATGTTCTTTATAAAGTAATTCTATTCTTGTTTATTTTTCAAGTCCATTGAAATTTTATGCCACGCACTGAATCAATAAATTGAATAAAAAATATCAAAACATGTAAGAAAAAAAAAATAAACAAACAAAATTGTATGACTTGGTAGTAATAATTACATAGCTATGTAAGAATAGTTTTGTGTTCGATTTTCTAATGACATTTAATGACAGAAAGTGCGCTATTGAACTTTATGACATTAATGCTTGGTTGTTATAACATTATTTTAAAAATGTTGCAAATGTATGACTAAATAATCAATACCTATCAAGATTAGTACAAAATATTTCAATTTCAATCCCTAATGTACCTCACATCTATAAATCCTCTGAATTCAAGCAAAACAAAAATATCAATTTAAAGGTTGAAAAAATAAATGAAACCAACTTTGCTATAGTATTTTAATGCAAGGTGTTGCAGATACATGTATTTGGAATCAAAATTATTTCTAGTAAACTAGTTTGTAAGAGAATGTTAGGTTTTGGACTTGTTTTTCTCATCCATTTTTTATGCTAGTACTTTTTATGTTCCATTATGAAACATGCGATATACTCTCGTCAGTTCAGATAAATTTTGGGATTAACCTATTCAGCGACGACATGGTTACCATGGAAACATACACAAACATATTTGACTTCATATAATTTCTGTTACAACACGACTTTGCGGGGATCACCAGCATTGTTCTCAGAAATCCGGATTGATATAACTGAAACCATCGAACTCGGTCTGATCAAGGTTCATAATGAAGAGTTTGTCGGTCGGCGTGAGTGTCGTGGGCTCGCGAGTGAACTCCTTGTCAAAATTGCATAGGTCTCTGGAGTTACCCTGTGGGAGGGGGTGGGGTCGCAGTGGTGGGCAGGGTCCCAGTGGAGGGTGGTAGGTTTCATCATGCAAATGAGAGATAAATGCATGCAGCAATGAATGAGAAGAAAGAGAAGAATCGTGACAAGTCATATAAATTAGCAAAACCCATTGTTGGAGATGCAAAAGAATAATTGCACAAGAAAATATGTTTTGATAAATCCCCCCCCCCCCAAAAAAAAAAAAAAATTAGTATATAATGTCAAATGAAATATAGGATTTCATAATTCAAAGCAATTGATTTTGGATAAACATGATTAGTTTTATGTTTTGATTTTGTTTGAAAACATAATACAGTCAGGAACATTCAAATGTAATGCAAGTTGCATTTACACCAGTATAATGGACATGCCAAACACAAAAGGACCAGAAAAATTGGGGACGGGGGTAGGAATGTAATATTGAGAGTCCCACATGCAGGGTTTTTCATCATAAACAGGATAATGGTCAAATTGGATTGGAATGTAGGAATGAAGGAGGGCAATAATGGAAGGATAATCAGAACAAGATGAAGAGATCAGTAAGCCTGCCTGATGTAATGAACTTTTTAGAATTTTATATGAAAGTTTTGAAGCAACAGAGTAAAATGATGATAGTAATTCAAATAATGGAAATATCAATGACAATGACAAACAACAATAATATAATAATATATAAATAACAACAATAATAATAATAATAATAATAATATGATTGAACAATATTATATTTGATAATTATGCATACCAATTCACATCAAAGATACACATATCTATTCAAGTTACAGAAACAAAGCATTTACAGGCAACAAGTTGCTGTCAACAAACATGTTATGTACTTGCAGTAAATTATTGTACTGTGATTGCAAAATCAAATCTTGTCATACATTTCAATACATTTGCACGATATGCCACACTTCTTGCAAAACAACCCATCTATTTTCCATAAAATGTAAAGTTTATTTATTGTTTGATTTATATTAGATATTTCGAATTTCTGTAATTTTACTTTTTTATCCTGGTAGCTGTCATATCTCTAATAAGCATGAAAGAATATCATTACATAAAATGTAGAGTTATTTCAGATAAATAAAGATTTGTTGCAATATGTTAATGGAATCTTCAGAAATGTCAGAACTACAATGTCTAGGCTTTAAGCAAATAAATACTTGTATTATTCAACTGACACACACCATCATCTCAATTGTGAGACTGATATATCTGTTATTCTAAAATTCATATCAAAGGTATACAATTCTGAACAATTCATGATTATTTCAAGCTCAATTATTGAAAACACAATTCTTTGTTAATTCATTGGTACCTACCAAGAAAGATTCTGCAATGATTGTTCATATTTTCAGCCAGTAGCAAATAAAGTAACATGTATTCTTCACACAATTCTATCCATGATTTTTACCATACAATTTTTCTGAGGTACATGCAACATTACACTGATTTATTTGTTTACAATTTAACATTAAATCCATCTATCAAAGTACTGTCGAACTCTTCTGAAATCATCAATTTCAATAAAGGGTCTCGGTGGAAATAAAACTCGAATTATTACGAAATATAATACTGAAATTACAAGACATGATGGGGTATACAACATACAACAGAATTTTTTCATGCCTTCACTTTTGTGTTGGTTCCCGGTTTAGTTGACACAAGCTTGTTTTCGGAGGCAAAGTACCACACATAACATATTTCAAAAGGTACAATTACGACAATTTTACCACAAGGTACATACTAGCATTTGATGACAAAAGTACTCTTACACACCATCATTTCATTGACACAAGACGTAATTCATGCCTGGTCCAGCAAAATGAACACTACATTCATTCCCACCAATGGAAAAAAAATATGTTGGATTCACAGACACACCGCCCTGTACTGACACAATTTCTTGTAAAACTTGATCCGCCCAACACGCATGCCAGTGCCCGCCAAATTCATACATGAACATACCTTAAAGCCTGCTTTGTGTGAGTCTGCAAATTTCAATCTGCAAGCACACATTATTGGCAGTTTATTTTACTAGTACATCAGACGTTTATTTTTGCATGTGAAGCCAGATAATCTGGCAAAGATATGACACTCGAGTCATTTTGATTTCCAACTGGTTAAATGAACTGAAAATATCATCGCCCGGCTGGCAGAAGGACGTTAGCATGCTCTAAGCAGAAGGGTGTTAACAGTAAATTGCTTCTAATGTGACAACCATTGGCTTACTTTATATGAAATCAAAGTATTGTGATCTTTTAGATCCTTCTATCAGTACGTACGGTGAAAATATGGAATAAGTCTATGGGTTTCAAATTAGAGGCAATTTACAGTTAACGCCCTTCTGCCAGCCGGGCGATGATATGGCTGGTCACAGCCTGTCATTGAGGGCGCGGTGAGTGGTAATTCCAGCATGTTACATCAAAGTGGGGAATGTATCACATTAAAGTTATCAAAGAAACTTTACATTACCTTAACTTGGGTTAGTAAGAGGTATCATGCAAGGCTTGATCACTACATCATTCACACAATTGTTAATGTCTAGTCACTATCCTACACTTTTCACTACTTACTGTTTCTACACAATTTGTTTTTCACTTCCTTTTCAGTATGCCAAGCTGGCATTACAATGCTACAGCATTTCACATCATGCAACAAGTTAGTACACTGAAGCACACAAAC
>JZLH01S0511584.1:38423-48584 GCA_001188425.1 Eucidaris tribuloides
ATCAAAAATCAGATGCTAAAGACGGTGTTTAACATGCCATCAGCAATTTTGGGTTTAAAAAGTGCAGTAGCTATGATTTTGAGATCTTAAAATGTATCTAGCTAACACATGAATTTTGAGATCTATATTACCAGCTAATATTTTTTTGGTAACTTTCGTAGATGCACTTCAATTTGCACCTACAGAGACAAATGAAACCTCCTCCAGCAGCAGAGAGAGAATTAAATACAAAAAAAGGCTGGTCCAAGCACTCAGGTGTTCATATAAAAATAATCACTTTTATTGTTTTTTTTCTTCATAATGAGTATTTTTACTTTACATGTAAACAAAGTTTCCAATTCAACTGCTAAACCAAGTGTGGCATTCTTGAATAAAAGCAAAGGGCTAGTTTGATATATGTATGCCCAGTGAATGCCTTTTTTTTAAATTTAGTTTTGGCGTCTTGGGGCTTTCTAAAACTAAATTATGGAAATTATGGAAAAGTCAATGACAGGAATTCATTTCTCAAACATTTTAGTTGACTGTGTCTGCCGCAAAGTGTTTTCCGAGAGCCAAGGCCACCCCAAAGCACCCTTTTCATGAGTTTGTACAAGGTGACTCAAAACCACGTCCATTAAAATTGGCCCTGAGGCTGGTTCGATCCAACACCAGTGTGCAATGTTTAACATGAGTACTTATGTCTCCCCATAGATAACATGTTCTTTATAACTAATTCTATTCTTGTTTATTTTTCAAGTCATTGAAATTTTATGGCCACGCACTGAATCAATAAATTGAATAAAAAAATCAAAACATGTAATAAAAAAAATAAATTAAAAAAAAAATTGTATGACTGGCTAATAATAATTACATAGCTATGTAAGAATAGTTTTGTGAGTCGAATTTTCTGATGACATTTAAATGACAGAAGTGCGCTATTGAACTTTATGACATTATGCTTGGTTGTTATAACATTATTTTAAAAATGTTGGAAATGTATGACTAAATAATCAATACTATCAAGATTAGTACAAACATATTTCAATTTCAAATCCGTAATGTACCCTTCACATTAATAAATCCTCTGATTCAAGCAAAACAAAAATATCAATTAACAGGTTGAAAAAATAAATGAAACCAACTTTGCTATAGTATTTAATGCAAGGTGTGTCAGATACATGTATTTGGGAATAAAATATATTTCTAGTAAACTAGTTTGAACGAGAATGTTAGGCTTTTTGGACTGTTTTTCTCACATCCATTTTGTGCTAGTATTTTTATGTGCCATTATGAACATGCGATATACTCTCGGTCAGCTATCAGATAAATTTGGATTAACTATTCAGCGACGACATGGTGACCATGGAACATACACAAACATATTTACTCATATAATTTCTGTTACAAAGACTGCGGGGATCACCAGCATTGTTCTCAGAGAATCCGGAATTGATAAAACATGAAAACCATCGAACTCGTCTGATCAAGCGTTCAGATATGAAAGTTTGTCGGCGGCGTGAGGTGTCGTGGCGTCGCGAGTGAACTCCTTTGTCAAATTGCATGAGTCTCTGGAGTTACCCTGGTGGAGGGGTGGGACGCATGGTGGGCAGGGCCTCTAGCGAGGGGTGGTAGGTTTCATCATGCGAATGAGAGATAAATGCATGCAGCAATTGAATGAGAAGAAAGAGAAGAATTTCGTGACAAGTCATATACAACTTAGCAAAACCCATTGTTGGAGATGCAAAAGAATAATTGCCACAAGAAATATATGTTGTTGATAATCCCCCCCCCACAAAAATAAAAAAAAAAATTGTATTATAATGTCAAATGAAATATAGGATTTCATAATTAATTTTTTTTTTTTTCGCAATTGATTTGGATAAACGATGATTAGTTTTATGTTTTTGATTTTTGTTTGAAAACATAATACAGTCGCAGGAACAATTCAAATGTAATGGCAGTTGCATTACACCAGTATATGGACATCCAAACACAAGAAGGACCAGAAAAAATTAGGGACGGGGGTAGAATTGTTAATATTGGAGAGTCCCACTGCAGGGTTTTTCATCATAAACAGGATAATGGTCAAATTGGATTGGAATGTAGGAATGAAGGAGGGCAATAATGGAGGATAATCAAAACAAGATGAAGAGATCAGTAAGCCTGCTGATGTAAATGAACTTTTTACGAAATTTTATATGAAAAGTTTTGAAGCCAACAGTGAAAATGATGATAGTAATTCAAATAATGGAACATATCAATGACAAAAACATATATAATAATACTAATAATAATAATAATAAAATAAAATAATCAATAATAATATATATAAATAATAATAAAATAATAATAATAATAACCAATATGCATTGAACAATATTATTTCTGAAATCACGGCATACCAATTCACGATCAAGATACAACATCATCTATTCAAGTTACAGACAAACAAAGCTTTAACAGCAACAAGTTGCTGTCAACAAACATGTTATGTACTGTGCAGTAATTATTCGTACTGTGATTGCAAAATCAAATCTTTTCATACCTTCAATAACATTTTGCACGATATGCACATTCTTGCCAAACAACCCATCTATTTTTCCTAAAATGTAAAGCTTTATTTATTGTTTGATTTATATTAGTATTTCGACATTTCTGTAATTTACTTTTTATCCTGGTAGCCTGTTGTATCTCGAATAAGTATGCAAAGAATATCATTACGTAAAAAGTAGAGTTATTCAGCATAAATAAAGATTTGTTTGCAAATATGTTAATGGATCTTCAAGAAATGTCAGAAGTAGAACTACAACTGTTAGGCTTTAAGGCAAATAAATTACTTGTATTATTCAACATGCCAAACACCATCATGCCAAACTGAATGATTAGTCAATTGTGAGAGCTGATATATCTGTTATTCTAAATTCATATCCAAAAGTATACAATTCTGGAACAATTCATGATTATTTCGGCTCAATTTATTGAAAACACAATTCTTTGTTAATTCATGGTACCTACCAAGAAAGATTCTGCAATGATTGCTTCATATTTTCAGCCAGTAGCAAATAAAGTACATGTTTCATCACATCATTCTATCCAAATTTTTACCATACAATTTTTCTGAGGTTACATGCAACATTACACTGATTTGTTTGTTACAATTTAACATTAAATCATCTATCAAAGTAGCTGTCGAACTCTTTGAAATCATAATTTTCAATAAAGGTCTCGGTGGAAATAAAACATCGAATTATTACGAAAATAATACTGAAAAATTACAAGACATGATGGTAATACAACATACACAGAAGTTTTTTTGCATGCCTTCACTTTTGTTGGTTCTCCGGTTTAGTTGACACAAGCTTGTTTTCGGAAGGCAAGTAGCACACATAACATATTCAAAGGTACATTACGACAATTTTACCACAAGTAATACTAGCATTTATGACAAAAGTACTCTACAGGCCATCATTTCATTGACACAAGACGTAATTCATGCCTGGTCAGCAAAAGAACACTACATTCATTCCCACGCCATTGGAAAAAAAATATGTTGGATTCACATACACAACCGCCCTATCACCGACACAATCTTGTAAAACTTGATCCGCCCAACACGATGCCAGTGCCCGCCAACTTCATACATGATAGCATACCTTAATAGCCTGCTTTGTTTGAGTGCTGCAAATTTCATCTGCAAGCACACATTATTGGCAGTTTTATTTTACTAGTACATCAGACGTTTATTTTATGCATGTGAAGCCAGAATAATCTGGCAAATGATATGACACTCGAGTCATTTTGATTTCCAAACTGGCTTAACATGAACTGAAATATATCATCGCACCGGCTGGCAGCTAAGGACGTTTAGCAAGCTCCTAAGCAGAAGGTGTTAACAAGTAAAGGTTGCTTCTAATGTTGACACCATTGGCTTACTTTATACTGAAATCAAAGTATTGTGATCTTTTACGATCCTTCTATCAGTACGTCACGTGAAAATATGGAATAAGTCTATGGATTTAAATTAGAGGCAATTACAGTTAACGCGCCTTACTGCCAGCGGGCGATGATATGGCTGGTCACAGCCTGTCATGATGGCGCGTGAGTGGTAATTCAGCATGATTACATCAAAGTGGGGAATTATCACATAAAGTTATTCAAAGAAACCTTACATTCCTTAGCTTGAGTAGTAAGAGGTATCTGCAAGGATTGATCATAATCATCACACAATTGTTATGTCTAGTACTTAATCCTACACTTTACTACTTACTGTTTCTACACAATTTGTTTTTCACTTCCTTTCTATGCCAAGCTGCATTTACAATGCCTACATGCCTTCACTCATGCAACAAGTTATAACTGAGCACACAAACTTCAAGGAATGTTGGAGGTGTGTTGGTGGGCTGGAAACTCTACAATTTTTTCTGTTATTTGTACAGCATAATTATAACAGCCTCTGTTTTCCATGGAAAAAGATGGAAAAAGTTCTACTCTCTTTTCTGAATATTTCTAGAAAATAATTGTTCTTGCATTATACATAACTTAAATTAGAAAAGCAAGTATGTTTTCGTGGTTGGTTGTTCAACCCCAACATAACTCTGATGGCCCACTCATAAGCATTTAGACTGTATTTACCCATGTTATACTACTAATATTGGAAATAACACATAATGAGTCTGCTTTAGAAACAGAAAACTTGATTTTTAGTTTTCCTTCCATCTTTTTCCCACCTTCCTAAAAAAAAAAAAAAAAACTACATCTCGGACACTTAAATCACTTGCTGCCAAGTTTAGCTACGCAAAATTACAAAATTTGTAATAACAAAAAAATAAAATTATATAAATCTACTAATACCTTGTGTAGGTAGCATAAAAATATACAGTCTGCATGCCTGTAGTCCCTTTTGCCACAGTACTGCTATGCACTAGCTCATTTATGAAAGGAGTAAATATCTTCAACTGCCCAGATATGCCTATTTACGAATATATACATTTCATTGTCCACAAAAATTCAAAGGTTTCGAACCAACTTATTCTTGTTATTGATGTGTTATCAAAACATTCCGATTAATTTGAGTATTCTTCAAATTTTCTCACAAAATGTAGCAAAACAGAAATCAAATGAAAGTTTGAGCTAAGTCTTTACAAGTTCCTTCCACTGTAATTTAAGAGTGTTTGCCAGCACAATCAGCAGTTAAGTCACTAAAACCAAATAAATGCTATCTACTCCTCAAACAACATCTAAACACTTCACAACGCCTCCTGACTTCACTGGCATTAGAGAGGGAATCAGACATGATAGAGGAAGAACAGACATTGATCCCTTCACAGCCTTTCACTGTTCGACATGGAAACATATTACACGTATTAAACACAAAGAAGAAAGAGGCGATGTCCCATTCATGCTTAACTACACAAACAGAAGGGAGTCATTGGCAGGCAGGCACTAGCTAGGACACACCGCCTGCGGATGTACCATCAAACGTCGAGGTTGACGTAAGTGAAGCCGTTGAATTCCTCACTGAATGTTCATGATTAATAAGCTTGTCGGTCGGGTAAGGGCGCACGGGATCTTAAGTGAAATTAGGGGATCAAAGTTTTTCTGCTCAGCTTTGGGGTTTTTTCTGAAAAACAAGAGGGTAAACAAGACAACAATGAAGAAACAGAATTGACAGGGGAAACAGGCGGAAAAACAACAACAAAATACAAACTATGTTTAGACAAACTATGTCACAAACTACGCTAACTACTTCTGACGCAGTGCTTTATGCTTTATTGACACTAGGATTTGTAGTTAACAAATGAATCATTTGAGTGCTAGGCATCTAATGACACGAACAGTGAAGGAAATTTATCAGTAAATCATGAAGACTGGTC
Organism: Eucidaris tribuloides; assembly: GCA_001188425.1. Lineage (NCBI taxonomy): Eukaryota > Metazoa > Echinodermata > Echinoidea > Cidaroida > Cidaridae > Eucidaris > Eucidaris tribuloides. Next base: position 44,276 of record JZLH01S0511584.1, read on the forward strand.
ACCTAAGTACCTTCTACCTGTTGTACTGGTTCCAGTAACAGTGATATTTGGTGTGGTTCTAGTATACAGTCGTAGTTGACGTCTTGTACTGACAGAAGTGGTCAATGTGGTGGTATTGATCGGTGGAACGGGGTAATGGATTATACAAGAGGTTTTTTTTGTTTTGGGGGGGGTGGGGGTATTTATCTACCCCTATCAGGGTTCTTGGACGCCTTGGGAAATGTAACATTGGTCCGCTGGGTCCCAAACTTGAATACAGAAACAAATGTTTGTCTGGTCTTCCCAAAATTAGTTAATAAATAATCAAAATAAAATAACAGGTTTGTAGAAAAATATGGGCATTGATATTAATTCATTTAAGTTCTTCCATCAAAGAATACCTAATAACTCAAATAACTCGTTAAATGTTCTATTGTGTACTTATACCTCCATTCTAAAGTTGATTCTGAGAAGATTCAAACTACACACCCCACCCTAACAAATACATCATGGGGAATGAGCATAAATCTGCATGATACATGCATCTGCAGTAGATAAAATCAAGATCTAAATGATCATCATGATGACATTTTATATCTATAATTTTAATACATCTGGTATGTGGCATCCAAACCATTGTAATACATTTTAGGCTTGATTGTTTGTTTTTGTTGTCCTTTGTTTGGGGACGAGGGTGTAGGTTAGGTGTACAAGAAAGAACATATTTTTTTTTTACTAAACACTTTGGCGTGCTAATGCGCATCGGCTCCCATAGGATTAACCTCAATGCAGGTACTATTGGTGCATGGCTTCACCAATGGATAACCCTCAATGATGGTACTATGTGTGCACTGGGTTCAGCAATGGATACCTCCAATGAGGTACTATTGGTGCACTGGTTCACCAATGGATAACCTCAATGAGGTACTATTGGTGCACTGGTTCACCAATGGATACACCTCAATACGTGAGGTACTATTTGCCGCACTGGTTCGACCAATGATAACCTCAATGAGGTACTATTGGCGCACATGGTTCACCATGATAACCTTCAATGAGGTACTATTGGCGCACTGGTTCCAGCCAATGGATAACGCTCAATGGTACTATTGGTGCACTGGTTCACTCAATGGATAACTCAATGAGGTACTATTGGCGCACTGGTTCGCGCAATGGATAACCTCAATGAGGTACTATTGGCGCACTGAGTTCACCAATGGATAAACCTCAATGAGTACTATTGGCGACTGGTTCACCAATGGATAACTCAATGAGGTCTAATTGCGCGCACTGGTCACCAATGGATAACCTCATGAGTACTATTGTGACTGGTTCACCAATGGATAACCTCAATGAGGTACTATTTGGCGCACTGGTTCGCCATGGATATCCTCAAGAGGTACTTATTGGCGGCACTGGTTCACCAATGGATAACCTCAATGAGGTACTATTGGCGCACTGGTTCCCAATGGATAACCTCAATGGAGGTGACTATTGGCGCACTGGTATCGCACGAGAAACCAATCAATGCGCTATCTTTTAACTCAACGATAAATATCACTGGCTATTTCCAACCATTGATATTTCTTGTAAATCAAGGAGACAACATTGAACCAACTTAAGTGAGTAAAAATGATTTGTCTCATAGCAGTTTGTGACTATTTTACAAGAAATTGTACATTTTTGAAAGCGTTAGACGTATAAGTATACAAAAATCCCGTCTCTGGTAAGAGATTTTTAGCCCAGCCCAAAGCTATTCAGGCCTCTGAAGAGTCTTTACAAGGCTGATAATTACACAAGACAGGTTTATACACGCACTAGCACATCACAAATTGTCATTTAGTTTGGCAGATTAAAAACTAAAAATTCCCCAAAATTTGAAAAAGACTCTACAATGCGACATTGTCACATTTATACCCATCAAAATACTTACTGTCATAACAAAGTTATCAGTGCAAAATATCATCATAGCATTGAATCAATAATTGCAGAAATGCATAACAATCAATAGACACTCAAGTAAACAGAAATTTGTTTGCATCCACAAATTAGAGTGCCTATAAAATTCACAGTGTTAACAAGAATGCAAGAACTGTGAAAGGCATATGTCTGACATTTCACTTGTATTCGATCTAAACAGGGCAAATCAACGAAGTCATTCAAACAAAGAATATGTGATACATAATGTGATACAATTTTTTTCCACTCGTGTTTCGCCATGTCAAAAAGTGTAAAGGATTGGTAAATACAAGTGAGAAAAAGGATGTTGAAATTCCAATAAATACTATGCATACATATCCTGCATTTCTCAAACAAAGCATGCTACATAAGCACAGCATTAAAATCATCACTAACAGGGCGAAAAACATATACACATTGTAAAATGTAGGATGGCATTGTGGCATACTTAGAAGCAGGACAGCAAGTTAGCTAAAATATGTCTTAGCAAAACTTCCTTTGCATTAACAATTAAAAAATCCCCACCAGCTGAGTTTTGTCTCTTGTATCTCCATCTTGAAGTGAATACAATGAAATCTGTTTAAAAAATCTAGCAGATTTTAGCCAGCAAAATGTAGAGATGAACATATGTTAACCCATTGGAGACAAAAAGTACGAGTAAATCGTGTTGCGGGTGTATGGAAATTGTTGTTATAGTGAAAATCAAAATTTCTCCACGGGTATAATCTGGACTTTGTATAAGTGTGTTACTCATCTGATCAACTGTACGTATAGTAAACAAACAGGTCAACACCTACTGAAGTTCAATAATTTGTCATGTCATTACAAAATACACCCCTCCTTTTTTTATCAACAAGCAAATACGAAAGATCCTACCCAGCTGGTATGGGGGCCTAAACTACTACTAGGCATCTAGGACACACTATCTTTGTTGCACAACGTAACACAGAAAGTAGAGACAAGAACTGAGGAGATATACAAGCGATACATACCACTGTTCGGTACAAAAGGAGGTTTGCACCTCTCTGTTGGCCAACTTTCTTCCCAGTCAACTGCGACGGAAAAGGTGTGTCTCCGGATGTCCTGATCAACGCGTTGACCGCTGCGCTCCTTAACCGCTTGCCTGGATGCTTGGTGAGGAACTAGGAGATGAAAAAGGAACATAGGCGATTCATATTGATAATCATGATAGGTGAGTACCAAAGAAAGGGTGAGGGTTATCCCTACAATAAGTCTCCATGACTTCACACATTACTTGATCATTTTGAGGACTACTATCACACCCCACCCCCCCCCCTGCCCCACCCCCAACTCCTCGCTGAAAGTATCCAAGTTCTCGGATCTCATATATTCACAATGATTTCCCAGTCCTCTTGGTACCCATTTATTATACTCCTGGGAGAAAAGATGTTGTGCAGTATGAAGGGTCTGTTTTAACATTTATCACCTTTCTTCAATCTTTTCATCCATGACATCTCTCACATTTTCCTTAAAATCTGAATTGCATATAAACTGACCGGTGTTATCTTTGACGATAATATATTTAGCTGTATACCGGTTATCTAAAACTCTCTTTGATACATGTTTATAAGTACTACTGGTGACTCATGGTTTTGGTCAACCCTCAACCACGCAAAATCCATAAACCTATCCTCTTCACATCTTCCTCCTGCCTCCTCCTCCTCCTCCTCGCTCCTCACTCCTCCTCTCTCCTCCTTCCTTCTTCTCTCTCCCTCCTCCTTCTTCCTTACGCAATGCCTAGCAGCCGTGTACTCACCCTTTACACATTGACACTGATTCCTTGACATGGATTTGGGTAGGATACATGATGCTCCAGGATAGGATTGGAATAGTTCTCCTCATCTCACCATCAAAATGGAGGCTGAAATCAAAGGAATAAATGCAGAAATATAAGGTGATTACTACCCCCTTCTCATTATATGGCATTACCATAATGTGCTATTACTATAGCAAAGCAGTCTCCCTGTCTTCCACATCTTCATCCCAACAACAATATCTGCGACAATTTCTTTTTTAAAGCATAGCTCAAAATGAGGAAAATGACCATAATTTTCTGTTATCATGGCAACACAGTTTCTGAAACTTTAAAATGCACCTTGCACGTCTCACCCCAAGACCCCTGTGTGTGCCAATTCAACTGAGTTGTAACCAAAATATGCCGTTACCATGGCAATGCAGTTTTGTGTCTTGCACATTTTCAACCCAAGACCAATGTGTGTGAAATTTTCATGAGCACTGCTTGAAAAATGAGGAAGTTCAATTCACCATATTTCCAATGAACCAATCAAACACACATTGATTCCTAATGTACTCCTCTTCACACTTCGTTTGGCAGTGGGAAACAAAGTAA
>JZLH01S0511584.1:48609-59412 GCA_001188425.1 Eucidaris tribuloides
ATCAAAATCAGATGCTAAAGACAGGTGTATTAACATGCCATCAGCAATTTTGGGTTTAAAAAGTGCAGTAGCTATGATTTGAGATTAAAATTATCTAGCTAACACATGAATTTTGAGATCTATATTACAGCTAATATTTTTTGGTAACTTTCGTAGATGCACTTCAATTTGCACCTAACAGAGACAAATGAAACTCCCAGCAGCAGGAGAGAGAATTAAATACAAAAAAAGGCCTGGTCCAAGCACTCAAGGTGTTCATATAAAAATAATCACCTTTTATTGTTTTTTTTCTTCATATGAGTACTTTTCACTTTACATGTAAACAAAAGTTTCCAATTCAATGCTAAACCAAGTGTGCATTCTTGAATAAAAGCAAAGGGCTGTTTGTATATTATGACCCAGTGAATTGCCCTTTTTTTTAAATTTATTTCGGGTTTGGGGCTTTCTAACTAAATTAATGGAAATTATGAAAGTCAAATGACAGCGAATTCATTTTCTCAAACATTTTAGTGGACTGGGTGTCTGGCCAGCAAGTGTTGTTCCGAAGAGCCAAGGCCACCCCAAATGACACCCTTTCCATGAGTTTGTACAGGTGACTTCAAACCACGTCATTAGAAATTGGCCCTGAGGCTGTTCGATCCAAACACCAGTGGCAATGTTTAACATGAGTACTTATGTCCCCATAGATAACATGTTCTTTATGAACTAATTCTTTCTGTTTATTTTTCAAGTCCATTGAAATTTTATGGCCACGCACTGAATCAATAAATTGAATAAAAAAATCAAAACATGTAAAAAAAAAAATAAATTAAAAAAAAAATTGTATGACTTGGTAATAATAATTACATAGCTATGTAAGAATAGTTTTGTGGTCGAATTTTTCTGATGACATTAATGACAGAAGTGCGCTATTGAACTTTATGACATATGCTTCGGTTGTTATAACATTATTTTAAAAATGTTGGAAATGTATGACTAAATAATCAATTACCTATCAGCATTAGTAGCAAAATATTTCATATTTCAAATCCTAATGTACCCTTCACATCTATAATATCCTCTGATTCAGCAAAACAAAAATATCAATAAAGGTTGAAAAAATAAATGAAACCAACTTTGGTATAGTATTTAATGCAAGGTGTGTCAGATACATGTATTTGGGAATCAAATATATTTCTAGTAAACTAGTTTGAAGAGAATGTTAGGCTTTTGTGTGGACTGTTTTTCTCACATCCATTTTTGCTAGTACTTTTTATGTCCATTATGAAATGCGATATACTCTCTGTCAGTATCAGATAAATTTGGATTACCTATTCAGCGAACGAATGGTGACCATGGGAAACATACACAAACATATTTACTTCATATAATTTCTGTTACAACACGACTGCGGGATCACCAGCATTGTTCCAGAGAATCCGGATTGATCAATAACTGAAACCATCGAACTCGGTCGATCAAGGTTCATGAATGAAGAGTTTGTCGGCGGCGTGAGGTGTCGTGCGTCGCGATGAACTCCTTTGTCAAAATTGCAATAGTCTCTGGGAGTTACCCTGGTGGAGGGGTGGGCGCAGTGGTGGGCAGGGCCCAGTGCGAGGGTGGCTAGGTTTCATCATGCAATGAGAGATAAATGCATGCAGCAAATGAATGAGAAGAAAGTAGAAGATTCGTGACAAGTATATAAACTTAGCAAAACCCATGTTGGAGATGGCAAAGAATAATTGCACAAGAAAATATGTTGTTGATAAATCCCCCCCCCAACAAAAAAAAAAAAAAAATTGTATTAAATGTCAAATGAAATCATAGGATTCATATATTCAAATTTTTTTGCAATTGATTTTGGATAAACGATGATTAGTTTTTAGTTTTTGATTTTTGTTTGAAAACATAATACAGTCAGGAACATTCAAATGATAATGCAAGTTGCATTTACACCAGTATAATGGACATGCCAAACACAAGAAGACCAGAAAAAATGTAGGGAACGGGGGTAGGAATGTAATATTGGAGAGTCCCACAGGAGGGTTTTTCATCATAAACAGGATAATGTCAAATTGGATTGGAATGTAAGGAATGAAGGAGGGCAATAATGGAGGATAATCAAAACAAGATGAAGAGAGTCAGTAAGCCTGCTGATGTAATGAACTTTTTACGAAATTTTATATGAAAAGTTTTGACAGCCAACAGTAAAATGATGGATAGTAATTCAAATAAGTGGAACATATCAATGACAAACAACATAATAATAATACTATAATATAATAATAAAATAAAATAATCAATAATAATATAATAATAATAATAAATATAATAATAATAATGAACCAATATGATTGACAATATTATTTCTGATAATCCACGGCATACCAATTCCACATCAAGATACACATATCTATTCAAGTTAGCAGACAAACAAAGCATTTACAGCAACAAGTTTGCTGTCAACAAACTTTATGTACTTGCAGTAATTATTCGTACTGTGATTGCAAAATCAAATCTTTGTCATACACTTTCAATAAATTTTGCACGATATGCACATTCTTGCAAACAACCCATCTATTTTTCCATAAATGTAAGCTTTATTTTATTGTTTGATTATATATTAGATATTCGAATTTCTGTAATTTACTTTTTATCCTGTAGCCTGTTGTATCTCGAATAAGTATGCAAAGAATATCATTACGTAAAAGATAGAGTTATATTCAGATAAATAAAGATTTGTTTGCAAATATGTTAATGGATCTAGAAATGTCAGAAGTAGAACTACAACTGTTAGGCTTTAAGGCAAATAAATTACTTGTTTATTCACATGCAAACACATCATGCCAAACTGAATGAATTAGTCAATTGTGAGAGCTGATATATCTGTTATTCTAAATTCATATCCAAAAGTATAACAATTCTGGAACAATTCATGATTATTTCGGCTCATTATTTGAAACACAATTCTTTGTTAATTCATTGGTACCTACCAAGAAAGATTCTGAATGATTGTTCATATTTTCAGCAGTAGCAAATAAATACATGTTTCATCACATATTCTATTCCACAATTTTTACCATACAATTTTTCTGAGGTTACATGCAACATTACACTGATTTGTTTGTTACAATTTACATTAAATCATCTATCAAAGTAGCTGTCAACTCTTCTGAAATCATCAATTTCAATAAAGGTCTCGGTGGAAATAAAACATCGAATTATTACGAAAAAAATACTGAAATTACAAGACATGATGGGTATACAACATACAACAGAAGTTTTTTTGCATGGCCTTCACTTTGTGTTGTTCTCCGGTTTAGTTGACACAAGCTTGTTTTCGGAGGCAAGTAGCACACATAACATATTCAAAGGTACATTACGACAATTTTACCACAAGTAATACTAGCATTAATGGACAAAAGTACTCTTACAGCCATCATTTCATTGACACAAGACGTAATTCATGCCTGCGTCAGCAAAAGAACACTACATTCATTCCCCGCCATTGGAAAAAAAATATGTGTGCGATTCACATACACAACCGCCCTATCACGACACAATTCTTGTAAAACTTGATCCGCCCAACACGATGCCAGTGCCCGCCAACTTCATACATGAAGCATACCTTATAGCCTGCTTTGTTATGAGTCTGCAAATTTCATCTGCAAGCACACATTATTGGCAGTTTATTTTACTAGTACATCAGACGTTTATTTTATGCATGTGAAGCCAGATAATCTGGCAAATGATATTGACACTCGAGTCAATTTGATTTCCACACTGGCTTAACATGAACTGAAATATCATCGCACCGGCGTGGCAGAAGGACGTTTAGCAAGCTCCTAGAGCAGAAGGGTGTTAACAAGTAAACGTTGCTTCTAATGTGAACCATTGGCTTACTTTATACTGAAATCAACAGTATTGTGATCTTTTAGATCCTTCTATCAGTACGTCACGTGAAAAATGGAATAAGTCTATGGTTTCAAATTAGAGGCAATTTACAGTTACGCGCCTTACTGCCAGCCGGGCATGATATGGCTGGTCACAGCCTGTCATGAGGCCGCGTGAGTGGTAATTCCAGCATGATTGACATCCAAGTGGGGAATTTCCATTAAGTATTTCAAAGAAACTTTACATTCCTTAGCTTGGTTTAGTTAGTAAGGGTATCTGCAAGGCTTGATCATAATCATCACACAATTGTATGTCTAGTCACTTAATCCTACACTTTCACTACTTCTGTTTTCTACACAATTTGTTTTTCACCTTCCTTTCGTAGCAAGCTGGCATTTACAATGGCCTACAGCCTTTCACTCATCGCAACAAGTTAGTAACTGAGCACACAAACTTCAAGGAATGTTGGAGGTGTGTTGGTGGGCTGGAAACTCTACAACTTTTTCTGTTATTGTAGAGCATAATTATAACAGCCTCTGTTTCCATGGAAAAGATGGAAAAAGTTCTACTCTCTTTTCTGAATATTTCTAGAAAAAATTGTTCTTGCATTATAGCATAACTTAAATTAGAAAAAGCAAGTTATGGATTTCGTGGTGGTTGTTCAACCCCAACATAACTCTGATGGCCCAGCTCATGAAGCATTTAGACTGTACTTATCCCATGTTATACTATATATATATGGAAATAACAATAAATGAGTCTGCTTTAGAAACAGAAAACTTGATTTTTAGTTTTCCTTCGCATACTTTTTCCACCTCCAAAAAAAAAAAAAAAAAAAAACTACATCTCGGACACTTAAATCACTTGCTGACCAAGTTACTACGCAAAATTACAAATTTGTAATAACAAAAAAATAAAATTATATAAATCTACTAATACCTTGTGTAGGTACGCATAAAATATACAGTCTGCATGCCTGTAGATCCCTTTTGCCACAAGTACTTGCTATGCACTAGCTCATTTATGAAAGGAGTAAATATCTTCAACTTGCCACAGAATGCTATTTCACGAATATATACATTTCATTCTCACAAAAATTCAAAGGTTTCGAACCAACTTATTCTGTTATTATGGTTATCAAAAAATTCCATTAATTTGAGTATTCTTCAAAATGTTTCTCACAAAATGTACAAAACAGAAATCACAATGAAAGTGAGCTAAGTCTTACAGTTCCTTCCACTGTATAAGATGGTTTGCCAGCACAATCAGCAGTTAAGTCATAAAACAAATAAATGCTATCTACTCCTCAAAACAAACATCTAAACAACTTCACAACCCTCCTGACTGTCACTGCAGTTAGAGAGGGAATCAAGACATGATAGATGGAAGAACAGTGACTTGATCCCTTCAAGCTTTCACTGTTCGACTATGGAAAACATATAACGTATTAAACACAAAGAAGAAAGAGGCGTGTCCCATTCATGGCTTAACACACAAACAAGAAGGGAGTCATGGCGAGGCAGGCACTGCTGGACAACCGCCTGCGGATGTAACATCAAACGTCGGATGATTGACGTAAGTGAGCCGTTGAATTCCTGCCCTGAATGTTCATGATTAATAAGCTTGGTCGTCGGGATAAGGGCGCACGGGATCTTAAGTGAAATAGGGATCAAAGTTTTCTGCAGCTTTGGGGTTTTTTCTGAAAAACAAAGAGGGTAACAAGACAACAATGAAGAAACAGAATTGACAGGGAAACAGGGGAAAAAAAACACAACAAAATACAAACTATGTTAGACAAAACTATGTTCACAACTACGCTAACTACTTCTGACGCATGTTTATGCTTTATTACACTAGATTTTCGTTAACAAAATGAATCATTTGAGTGCAGGCATCTAATGACACAACAGTGAAGGAATTTATCAGTAATCATGAAGACTGGTCACCTAAAGTACCTTCTACCTGTTGTACTGGTTCCAGTAACAGTGATATTTGGTGCTGGTTCTAGTATTACAGTCGCGTGTTGACGTCTTTATGACAGAAGTGTCAAATGTGGTGGTATTGATGGTGGAAGGGGGTAATGGATTATACAAGAGGTTTTTTTTTTTTGGGGGGGTGGGGGATTTATCTTACCCCTATCCAGGGTTCTTGGACGCCTGGGGAAATGTAACATTGGTTCCCTGGGTCCCAACTTTGAATACAGAAACAAATGTTTGTCTGGTCTTCACCAAAATTAGTTAATAAAATAATCAAAATAAAATAACAAGGTTCTGTAGAAAAATATGGGACATTGATATTAATTACATTTAAGTTCTTCATTGCAAAGAAATACCTAAAACTCAAATAACTCGTTAAATGTTCTTTGTGTACTTATACCTCCATTCTAAAGTTGATTCTGAGAAGATCAAACTACACCCCACCCTAAACAAATAATCATGGGGAATGAACATAATCTGATTGATACATGCATCTGCAGTAGATAAAATCAAGACTAAATGATCATCATGATGACATTTTATATCTATAGATTTTATATACATCTGGTATGTGGCATCCAAACATGTAATACATTTTAGGCTTGATGTGTTTGTTTTTGTGCTCCTTTGTTTGGGGACGAGGGTGTAGTTAGGTGTACAGAAAGAACATATTTTTTTTTTTACTAAACACTTTGGGTGCTAATGCGCATCTGCTCGCATAGGATTAACTCAATGAGGTACTATTGGTGCACTGGTTCACCAATGGATAACCTCAACTGATGGTACTCATTGTGCACTGGGTTCAGCAATGATACCTCAATGAGGTCTATTGGTGCACTGGTTCACCAATGGATAACCTCAATGAGGTATATTGGGTGCACTGGTTCACCAAATGGATAACTCATGAGGTGAGGTACTATTGGCCGCACTGGTTCACCAATGGATACCTTCAATGAGGTACTATTGCCGCACATGGTTCACCAATGTATTACCTTCAATGAGGTACTATTGGCGCACTGTTCCACACAATGGATAACCTCATATGGAGTACTATTGGTGCACTGGTTCACTCAATGGATAACTCAAGTGAGGTATATTGGCGCACTGGTTCGCCAATGATAACCTCATGAGGTACTATTGGCGCACTGAGTCACCAATGGATAAACCTCAATGAGTACTATTGGCGGACTGATTCACCAATGGATAACCTCAATGAGGTACTATTGCGCGCACTGGTCACTCAATGGATAACCTCAATGAGGTACTATTGGTGCACTGGTTCACCATGGATAACCTCAATGAGTACTATTGGCGCACTGGTTCGCCCATGGATAACCTCAAGAGGTACTATTGGCGGCACTGGATTCACCAATGGATAACCTCAATGAGGTACTATTGGCCACTGGTTCACAATTGGATAACCTCAATGAGGTACTATTGGCGGCACTGGTTCGCCGAGAAGACCAATCAATGCGCATATCTTTTAACTCAAACGATAAATATCATCTGCTATTCCAACCATTGATATATTCTTGTAAAATAAGACAACATTGAACCAACTTAATGTGAGTAAAAATGATTTGTCTGCGATAGCATTTGTGATTTTACAAGAAATTGTACATTTTTGAAAGGTTAGACGTATAAGTAAACAAAAATCCCGTCTCTGGTAAGAGATTTTTTAGCCCAGCACCCCAACAGCTTTAGGCCTTGAAGAGTCTTTACAAGGCTGATAATACACAAAGACAGGTTATACACGCACTACGCACATCACAAATGTCATTTAGTTTGGCAGATTAAAAACGTAAAAAAAATTTCGCCCAAAATTTGAAAAAGACTCTACAATGACGACATTGTCACATTTATACCCATCAAAAATACTTACTGTCATAAAAGTTATCAGTGGCAAAATATCATCATAGCATTGAATCAATAATTGCAGAAATGCATACAATCAATAGACACTCAATGTAAACAGAAATTTGTTTGCATCTCACAAATATAGAGTGCCTTATAAAATTCACAGTGTTAACAAGAATGCAAGAACTGTGAAAGGCATATGTCTGACATTTCACTTGTATTCGATCTAAAAGGGCAAATCAACGAAGTCATTCAAAACAAAGAATATGTGATACTGAATGTGATACAATTTTTTTCCACTCGTGTTCAGCATGTCACATAAAGTGTATAAAGATTGGGTAAAACAAGTGAGAAAAAGGATGTTGAAATTCCAAATAAATACTATGCATACTATTCCTGCATTTCTCAAACAAAGCATGCTTACAACAGCACAGCATTAACAATCATCACAACTAGCGAAAAACATATACACATTCTGTAAAATGTTAGGATGGCATGTGCATACTTAGAAAGGCAGGACAGCAAGTAGCTAAAATATGTCTTACAAAACTTCCTTTGCATTAAGCAGTTAAAAAATCCCCAACCAGCTGAGTTTTGTCTCTTGTATCTACCATCTGGAAGTGAATACAATGAAATCTGTTTAAAAATCTACAGAATTTTAGCCAGGCAAAATGTAGAGATGAACATATGTTAACCCATTGGAGACAAAAGTAGAGTAAATCGTGTTGCGGGTGTATGGAAATTGTTGTTATAGTGAAATCAAATTGTCTCCACGGGGTAATAATCTGACTTTGTATAAGTGTGTTACTCATCTGATCACTGTACGTATAGTAAACAAACAGGTCAACAGCCTACTGAAGTTCAATAATGTCATGTCATTACTAAAATACACCCTCCTCCTTTTTTTTCAAAAGCAAATACGAAAGATCCTACCCAGCTGGTATGGGGGCTAAACTACTACTAGGCAGTCTAGGACACACTATCTTTGTTGACACGTAACACAGAAAGTAGAGACAAGAACTGAGGAGATATACAAGCGATACTACCACTGTTGGTACAAAAGGAGGTTGGCACCTCTCTGTTGCCAACTTCTTCCCAGTCAACGCGAGCGGAAAAGGTGTGTTCCGGATGTCCTGCTCACCGTTGACGCTGCCTCCTTAACCGTTGCCTGGATGCTTGGTGAGGAACTAGGGAGATGAAACACAGGAAATAGGCGATGTCATATTGATAATCAGCATAGGTGAGTTACCAAAGATAAGGGTGAGGGTTTATCCACTACAATAAGTCTCCCATGACTTCACACATTACTTGATCATTGGGACTCCTATCACGCCCACCCCCCCCCCTGCCCCACCCCCACTCCTCGCTGAAAGTATCCAGTTCTCGGGATCTCATATATTCAACAAATGATTTCCCAGTCTCTTGGTACCCCATTTATTATACTCCTGGGAGAAAAGATGTTGTGCAGTATGAAGGTCTGTTTTAACATTTATCACCTTTCTTCAATCTTTTATCCTATGACATCTCTCACATTTTCCTTAAAATCTGAATTGCGAATATAAACTGACCCGGTGTTTCTTGACGATAATATTTTAGTGATATACCGGTTATCTAAAACTCCTTGATATCATGTTTATAAGTAACTACTGGTGACTCATGGTTTTGGTCAACCCTCACCACCAAAACCATAAACCACTCGCTCTTCAATCTTCCTCCTGCCTCCTCCTCCATCCTCCTGCGCTCCTCCTCCTCCTCTCTCCTCTTCTTCTTCTCCTCCTCCTCCTTCTTCCTTACGCAATGCCTAGCAGCCGTGTACTCACCCTTTACACATTGACACTGATCCTTGGACATGGATTTGGGTAGGATACATGATGCTCAGATTAGGATTGGAATAGTTTCATCCTCATCTCACCATCAAAATGGAGGCTGAAATCAAAGGAATAAATGCAGAATATATAGGGATTATGTCGAAATAAAGGTGATTTACTAGCCCCTTTACATTATATAGCATTACCATAAATGTGCTATTACTGTAAGCAAAGCAGTCTCCTGTTTCCCACATCGTCATCCCAACAACACAATATAAAGTAATATCTGCGACAATTTCTTTTTTAAAGCATTAGCTCAAAATGAGAAAATGACCATAATTTCTGTTATCATCGCAACACAGTTTGCTGGAAACTTTAAAATGGCACTCTGCACGTCTCACCCCAAGACCCCTGTGTGTGCCAATTCCATGAACATTGCTGAAAAAAATAAAGAAGAGTAGTTTCAATCCAGCAATATTTCACGAAGTTGCTAACCAAAATATGCTGATTCCATGACAATGCAGTTTTGTGTCTTGACATTTTCAACCAAGACCAAGTCTTGTGAAATTTTCACGAGCACTGCTTGAAAAATGAGGAAGTTCAATTCACCATATTTCCAACGAACCAATCAAACACACATTGATTCCTAATGTACTCCTCTTCACACTTCGTTTGGCAGTGGGAAACAAAGTAAATAAAGTAAAGTAGAGGTAAATGATCGGCAAACAAAGTATGCTAATCAGCCAAGGAGCACATAATGGATTAATGAATCAATTTCAGGTTTCCATACTCACTTGTCCAGCTAACATTTCATAGAGTAGAACACCAAAGGCCCACCAATCCACAGCCTTGCTGTAGGGTTGATACGCCACAATCTGAAAAGAGAGTAAAAATGCGTGATAGAAATGTATCACTTCAGTTGAAATATTGATGGAATTACAAGTAGTAAATTGCATGCATAAACAATGTATAATTTGGCACACTAAACCATGACAAGCAAACTATTGCGGCTAGAGTTAGGATCTTTAATAATACAAATAAAATTCTCCAAATCATCAATTGAATTTCAGACATTTCACCTGTATCTCGCAGACATATTTTTAAGGTTAGTGACATGATTGGGAACACTTGAAAATGCCTCAAGAACCAAATGAGACGAAATATATCCCAAATATACACCAGCTGGAGTGGATCTGCCAGCTGGGAGGATTTGTCTCTAATTTGTTTACTTGAGGAGAATCAAGCATGAACATAGTAATATTTTAATTTTATCGGGGCACAATAAAAAT